>CM029510.1:44439530-44685453 GCA_017140475.1 Eucalyptus fibrosa | reverse complement strand
TTTCGTAATTGGAAATTTAAGCTTAACACCAAGTAAGAAAAGCTTACCTGAAATTTACACGTTATAGCGTTTTAATATTTTAAATGATTTTTTTATTTTTCAAATGGCTTTTTAAAATTATTTTTTATTCAAAATCTTTAAAAATTAGATTAAAAAAAAATAAAAGGAAAATCTAAATTTATTTAAAAAAGAAAATCTAATTTGTTAGAAAATAAAATTGTTCAAAAAAAAAAAAAAAAAAGAAGGTGGACTTTCCGCCGCCCATCGCGGCCCCGCGGGTGGACGGCCGGGGTCGGCGGACTTTCGTCGCCTCGACAGGGATCTGCGACCGTCGCCCTTGGCGCGCTGGACGGCTGCCGGGGCCGGCGAGGCTCGCGGGCTGGGGAGGCTCGCCGGGTAGCTCGCGGCCCCGAGCGGGCATACGAGGCTCGTCTAGGCAGCACGGCCGCGCCCCAGGCTTGGACGGCGACGCGGCCGCTTTGGCGCGGCCCGCGGCCTCGGCCGGCGAGGCCGCGATCTAGGGGAGCCGTCAACAGCGACCGCGCGTGAGGCGAAGGGCCAACCGTCGCCGGCTGGGCTCGCGCATCCGGGCGAGGCCCCAGGCTTTAAGGAGCCTCGCTGGCCTCGAGCGAGGGCCGACGAGGCCGTGCCCAGGGCGATTCGACGGTCGCCTCCCTAAATTTGGGCTTAAAAAAATCCTAGGCCTTTTGGCGAATTCCGGCGGCGGGGCTGGACCGTCGCCGGCCCCCGAGAAGGCCGGCCACTTGCCCAGGGCCGGCGATGGCGGATTTCCGCCGCCGCCCATAGAAGGGCCCCGGGAAATTTGGCCGGGCTCCTTTGCCTTGTGGGGGCTGGCGACGGTTGCCAGCCCATTTCGGCTGCGGGTTGGGATGGGGCCGGTTTACACGGCCACTTTGGCGAGGGATTTGCGATTGCCGCCCGCCGGGTGCCTCGTATGCCTCATCGGCCGCAGCGAGCGGTTGGGTGACTGGGAGCCCTCGCCCTGCATCCGGGGCGAGCCTCGCCGGGCCCCGAGCGAGGGCCGACGCAGGCCTCGCTTAGGGCGAGCGACGGCCGCCAGCCCCCTGTGGGCGAGGCTCCCCTGTATCTCGCGAGCCTCGCGCCCCCGAGCGAGGGCCGACGAGGCCGCGCCAGTGGCGGCGACGGCCGCCGTCCCGCCCGGGGGCCGAGCGACCGTCGCCGCCTAGGCGAGGCCTCCGTCGTCCGTCGGGCGGCGCGAGGCTCGCGTGACCCGGGGCGAGCCTCCCAGAACCGGGCGAAGCCCGCGGGCCCCGAGCGAGGGCCGGACGAGGCCGCGCCTGTATGGGCGACGGCCGCCCGCTCCGCCGGGCCGAGCGACCGTCGCCGCCGGCCCCGGGCGGCCGGGCCACCCCCGCCTGCGGGCCGGCGATGGGCGGCGTTATAAGTCCACCGCCTTTTTTTTTTTTTTTTGAACAATTTTATTTTTCTAATAAATTTAGATTTTTCTTTTTTTTAAATATATGGGAAAGGGGGATGAATATGGTGTCCATCAAAGCAAGGCCCGGTCTTCACCTTTAGTTTCTCAACTTTAACTTTACCAACCAATTCAAAGTTGGAAAGTGAAACCTCCCTTTAACTTTTCCAACCAAGTTGAAGCTGGAAAGTGAAAACCCCACTGTCTAGTTTAGTAAACTCAATATTAATAAAAAGAAAATATTTGGAATGATAAATTGATATATTTTTATATGAGTCATTTCAGAATCAATCAGACAAAGGGAAATGCCATGAATTGTTAGCGTCATTGCATCCTATACTATTCTCTTTAGCAATTTCCATCGTACTTGAAAGTCGGTATTATGTTGGGACCATGGGTGATTGGAGTAGCAAATTCAAGATTAGGGGTGATAAAAAATTCTAATAATATGTAGTAATATATTAAAAAAATTATAATTGGTAATATTATATTTTTTTTTTCCTAATAGGGGCAGGGCCATCACTCATCCCAAGCTCGCCACTGACTTTCCGTCGCTGTACTTTATTTCGTCGTAATGCTAGTTTCAAGGGCTACTCTTCAGAGACAATCTAGGTCACTTTATCAGATTTAGATGGTGAGTTTGAAAGGATTTGCAAGCCAGGACCATTAAAAAGTTTTGCGAGGATTACTAGTGTTTGTCCAGCTGGCCACTGATCCAATCAACCAAACAAAAAAGAAAAATTCTTTCAATTATAAGTTAAAGTGGCCCAATATTTTAAACATTGATAAGTGGGACGGCATAGTAATGGGAGCTTAGTATATAATAATCTGTTTACATGGAATCTCCTTAATTAGTTTATATACCAATCTGTTTTTTCCTTTATTAATAGAGAATTCGATTGTATCAAGTTTTCTTAAGAGCATAATAGCGTAACACTCGGACTTTTCTCTTTTATTGTAAAATATTAATTACCGATAATTATAATATTGATGCGTATGGAGAGCAATAATCGGTCCTATTTTTCTTTTGTAATAGAATAGTGGCATATGGGTGACAAGTTGGCCAAAATTAGAAAAACTCATGGATATGACTGTTGACAAAAAAACATATACGAACGTTTGCATCTCGCATTTCGCATGAGGAATCTCTAGGGAGAGAACCTTGTGTTTTGAAAGATTACACTCACATCTCGTGAGAATATATGATTTGATCTGATTTAGTATTTGGATTAAAATGATGAGGATCATCTAGGGTTAGAGGGTAAATGCACAACATGCATTTACCTCATAGTACTACCTAAGAATATTGGATTGGGAATGGCGTGAAAAAAATTTGTCTAATTTTCATGGCTACCAATACAATGATAATTAGAGACCCATGACTCATGCCCATACATGTACTCAGTGACAGAAACGAATGTGTTTTCGTGAGTGAGCTTAATTTTTTCATTTTCAAATTCTATTTCATACGATTCTAGCATTGTACTGTCCTCAACTTTTCGCCATGTTGTAAACAAGAGATTTCTAACTAGATACGAGTCTACTTTTTTGCCCCATCTTCTGAGCACCACTAGATAATTGCAACCCATTAATTTTATATATGGATATCGGTGTTGCCAGATCCAAATTAAACAAAACGAATAGCATCGGCAACTAATAATCTCAAGAAGAAAGGGAGGGCATAAAACCATTCACATGCGGGGGAGCTACTAACTATCTCAAGAAGGAGGAGGGCATGTTTGGATTATTAAATGCACGATGCACGTGGATTTTAATGTCCAGTCTTTGATTTGTATAATAATAATAATAATAATAATAATAATAATAATAATAATAATAATGCAAGATTATTTCAAAGTCACAATTTACTATTACGCAGGTATTAATTTTACTAATTAAAGTTGCCAATTCCCATTGATTTTTTTTTTCTTCTCCCTATAATTAATCTCCTTTACGAAAATTACATAACAGTGCTAGGAAAAACCTTCTTGTATAAAATTATGAACCTAATCAACAACGAATTGATGTATTTAAAAATATTACCATGTTTTTTTAACATTATCCTAAAATTCGTCGGAAGCGAGGATCAGTGGTATCTTGCACGATAGATGCGTTATATTCAAATTTCAAGCCTCATGAATGCTCAGACTGTTTTGTGGAAAAGTTGTGAGTTACACTTTATTTCCATAATTCAATTTTCTAAAAAGTTATTTGTCGGTATGTGCAATAATTCGACCTTGAGTTGTGTTTTGTACTTTTTGCTTATACATATATATATGGTTACGAGGAGTGCTTTATTTCCATAATCCAACTTTCTAAAAAGTTGTTTGTCCGCGTGCGCAATAATTCAACTCCCCGAGTTGTGATTTGTACTTTTGCTTGTATTATTGTCCTGTTGTGGGGCCATTAGTTAGGGCCTCCTTGAATCTGTAAAAGTCGTCCCTTACTACATGACCCTCTATTATCGAACTCCACCCATTCGCCTTCTCTCAATCCATCTGGATTTCTCCTTTTTTCGATCTCTCATCTCCCGAAAGAATCTATGGATTTCGCGAGTCCTCTTTTAGAACTCGTCAAAGGGTTATGGGGCTTGGCCAGCAAACCTTTGGGCTACATTTGTAATTTGAAAGATAATGCGGAGGCGTTGGGGAAGGCCACTGGAGATCTGGAGGCCATGAGCGGAGATGTGAAGGGAACGGTGGAACGTGAAGAAGGAGGAGGAGGTGCGCAGCGCACGAATCAAGTGGAGAACTGGTTAGGCGAGGTGCAAGAATTTGAAGGTGGAGTGGATCAAGTTCTTCAAGAAGCCAGGGAACATGACCGAATCAAATGTCTAAGTCGCTGTCTTCCCCGGAACTGCTGGTGGAGCTATAAATTGGGGAAAAGAGTTGATCGATTGCTCAATGAAGTGAGAGAGCTCCAACATAAGAAAGGAGAAATCAATGATTTCACGTCATCGCTGCCTCCTCCTCGTCAAGTGCCCAATACGCCCCTAGACAAGACTGTGGGGCTTGATAGTTCCTTTAATACAGTGTGGAAATGGCTTGTGGACAAAAAAGAAGCACGAGTGATTGGGTTATATGGAATAGGTGGTGTGGGAAAGACCACCCTCATGAGAAGGATCAACGAGAAGCTTTCGCACGCAAATCATGGATTCGAGGTTGTTATTTGGGTGGTGGTGTCTAAGCACGTGAATGAAGATAGCATTCGAGACACCATAAGGAAAAAGCTGAACATTAAAGACGAGAGCTGGGAAGGACAATCTCGGAATGAGAGGGTCCACCTTTTGGGGGAAGTTTTGAGCAGGAAGAACTTTGTGTTGTTGATGGATGATGTATGGGCGGGCCTCGAACTTTCTAAAATCGGAGTTCTTCATTCTAGTCTCAATAACGAATCCAAAATAGTATTCACAACTCGGTCGAAGCAAGTATGCCATCATATGGGAGCCGATGAAACCTTCGAAGTACAATGCTTGACGCCCGAAGAAGGCCTGGCATTGTTCGAGAACAACATCGGCAAATCATCTATACATTCTCATCCGGAAATTCATGAGCTTGCCAACAACATTGTCAAAGAATGCAAAGGGTTGCCACTAGCCCTTATTACTGTCGGGCGAGCCATGGCTGGCAGAGAGAATCCTGATGAGTGGAAGCATGCACTTACAACGCTAAGGAACAATCCATACAAGCTGTCAGGTATGGTGGAGGAAGTGTACCACATACTAGAGTTTAGTTATAATAGTTTAAATGACTCTATCGTTAAGCTTTGCTTCATTTACTGTTGTCTCTTCCCTGAGGATTACCCTATAAGAACAGATAGCCTTATTGAACTCTGGATTGGAGAGGGCTTGCTAGGAGACACCAATGATGTATACAGTATGCGGATAAGGGAGAGTATATCTTGGGGAGTTTAAAGATGGCTTGTCTATTGGAAAGTGAGCAAGATGATCATTTGGAGGAACAGTATGTAAAGATGCACGACGTTATCCGTGACATGGCGACTTGGATTGCTTGCGACCACGGGAAAAAGGAGAACAAGTTGCTAGTGATAGAGAAGGAAGAAGATATGTCCACAAAAGGGATGTCCAAATGGGGGGAAGCGGAGAAAGTATCTCTATGGGGAAAATGGATTTGGAATATCAACCAAGCACCACTCGGGTGTTCCCAGCTCAGAACTTTGATTGTAAGGAAAACTAAAGTGAGTGTCTTGCTAGGAGGATTTTTCAACTCCATGACGGCTTGTCTGACGGTCCTTGACCTGTCCAACAATGATAATATTGACTCATTCCCCGAAGGGATTTGCAATCTGATTAGCCTACGGTACTTGAACCTGTCGAACACTCGCATTAATGAGATCCCTAGGGAAATTAGGAACTTGATTTGTTTACGGTGGTTGCTATTGAACGATACAAGCAAATTCCTAATTTTTAAGGGGGCAATCGCAAGCTTACCATTGAATGTGTTCAGCAGTTGGGAATCGAGTCTAGAGAATGAAGAGGAGGTGGTGGAGGAACTAGGGCGCATGCAAGGTCTCATCGATTTATCTATCAATGTGTACAAATCTTCCTCTGCCCTAAAAATATTCCAATCCTTTCAGAGATGCATAAGGAGAGTAGGTATCAAGAATTGCAAGGGCTTGACCCACATCCCAATAAGTCACTCATTAAAAGGGAGCGGCAATTTCTCGCATTTAGAGGTGCTTAATTTAGTTCAATTGCCCTATGCTTGTGAAGATGGAGATTAATCAAGGGATAGGACAATCGCCCAACTGCTATTGCTTCCCCAGCCTCGTTCAGGTCTTTGTCTTCAATTGTGGATTTTTGGACTTGTCCTGGCTCGTGCATGCTCTGAAACTCCAGAGATTGGAGGTCGACTTCTGCAATTTGATGGAGAAAATAATGGGGATGGAATTGCAAGAGAGGAATTAACTGCTTCAAGACTATTCTCACGTCTCAAATTTCTATGTATCAAGGATCTTCCAAAACTAAAGAGCATTTGCGACCACACTCTACTTTTCCCTCCAGGGGTGGAACTCATTATATGGAGGTGTCCTGGTCTCAAAAAGTTACCGTTGGACTCGAACAGCACGAGGGGAAGCTTCTCGATCGTTGGGGACAAAGGCTGGTGGGAGGAGTTCGAGTGGGACCCAGCCGCCCGGGTCACTTTCCAGCTGCGTGGCGTGGGTCCCATAGAGGAAATGACATTTGGAGAGGCGGCACGTAAAGTGAAAGACGTGAACGATGAGCCCAATCGCATCGACCGTATCGAATTCCTACCCTCGGGAGCCGAGTGAGTGAGGTGTGGTCTTTCTTTTATTGAGGGAAGAGGGAGAGAGGGAGGTTGATCAGTGTAAATATTATTATTATTGTTAGAATAGAGAGATCCGTTTGGGGTTTGGGGAGCAGGGTCTCTTTCCATTCCATAGCTTTTATGTATTCTCTGTTGGGATCCCTCCTATATGGAGGGGACGTAACAAGAAAGGAAATCAAAACAAGAATTTGCTGCGATAGTTTCTGTTTGTTCTTCTCTAAAATAATTTGTTGGGGGCAAAATCGTAAATATCTTGACCCTCAAGAAAAGAACTTGGCGGGCGCATTTAGGCAGCATCCATGTGATCAATCCTTTCTTGAGACCCAGTCGAGTAGTCATAAATGGTAAGCAAGGAGAATGCCCCCCCAGTGATATATGGTCGCATGCGCCCACTAAATCTATTTGAACAAAATCATCGTTCCATCGGATTTCAATATTATTTTACGATAATGGTACATTGAATAAGAGGTTCTATTGATTAAAAAAAAAAAGATCAATTTATTCTTTAGTTGAACCTTCCCGGATCAACCATCCATGAGCGGGTCTTGAGTACAAAAAAAAAATGGGCTTTAAGATATGATTAGTTTTGTGAGTTGGACATGTGTTTGACCTAAAATTGAAACTTCAAACTTTTTAATTTGACAAAACGATGAGATTATATAAAATATTAATCTTTGTTGGGCCTGGATCGAATTCCTAGTAAGTGAGGCTGATAAGTATAAAATATTTGTTAAAAAAAAAGAAAAAAAAAGAGGAGTTTCGTTTGTCTCTCTTTAGCAAAGTATCTTTTTTTTTTTTTTTTTTCTATCAAAGTTTCTTTATCTTTTCATAGTTTATGTATTTTCTGTTGGGATTCCTAACTGCGGGACACAGCGAAGAATACTGCAACGAATAGCATCTCTTCGTACTTCTCTCGATAAATTGGCGGAGCAAATTTATAAATAAAAAAAAAAACTAATGAGGACGTCAATTCTTTAAGTATAGAAGCTCGTAGAATCCTAAAGACCTACATCCGATAAGAGATACCTTGTCGAATGATTATATAGATAAATACCCATTCAAATGATCATACATTGCATAATTATTTAAGCTAGTTTTCGGGAGTTTGGCCCACATGAACAAGGCCATGTTATTACATGATCTCCATGTAAAATATTATATACAACTCCATCCATAAATCAATCAATTCTATCTAGAGGCATTTTCGTCTCTATTTTATTTTGCAGTTTGCCTATTAACTATTCTAGATTTGGACTCCCCTTAAATTCTTCTTTCCTTCACCTCCCACCCCGTGCACATCTATTCCTTGAAAACATAAATTAAAGTTTTTCCGGCAATGCAAGGTTACCTTAGCCAAATAAATAACTTTATGTGTTTTTGGGACAATATGTTTCTCTTGAGCGTCCCAATCTATTTCAATCATTGATACATACTAAATTTATATATATTGACCATTGAAAATTGATTGAGACATTAATCAATTAGACCATGCGAGGTAAAGAATCTATCTTTTCGCTTGTCAATATTTGAGAGGATGTAGCTTAGGTAGAAAGATAGACCAGCATCACCGAAGTTAGGGGTGTTAGAAAAGTGAGGCCCGATCCGGCCCGAAAATTTCGGGTGTTTTGGGGTTCTTGTTCGAGTTGGGGTTCAAGGTGCAGTTATCGTTAGGGTTTGGGTAGGTTCCGTTTGCCCTACCCGGAACAAAATGCCCGAAATCCCTTCCGGTTTCCATGGTCTCTTCCAACATCCAGTTTCAACGCGTCACTCATCTCCCCGCACTTTCCTTCTCCGTCGAACGAAGCGCCATCTCCGCCGGAGAAGGAAGCTGCTCTCATTCGTCGCTAAACCCTCTCGTGGCTTCTGACAAGGAAGCCGCTCTCTCGCTTTCTCCTATTCCTGTCGAATTTTTAATGTGGTGGAAGCTTCGCTCGCGCGTTCAGCTGGGTTTTCTTCCTCGCCCTTTTTCAGCATCGATTGCTGTTTCCATCGGACGAGTTTCGATTGTCGATTCAACAGTTTACGGGTGTGTGGTCGTGGTTAGATACGATGTCTCTCGCTCGTGAGTCGCGGGCGACTGGTTTGCGTAGGGGATTGATGTGGGCCGTTTTTTTCTTAGTGTGATGGAAGAATCGTCCGAGAAGCAGACTCGAGATTTTAAATTTTTCCTAGAGATTCTTTCGTTTGATCAAGCACGGACTTCAGGCTGCGGAGGTTCTTCAGTTGAAAATATCCAATTTTGCAAACTCTGCCCTCCTCTTAGTCTCATCTCTGTTTATTTTATTGTTAGATTCATGGGGATATCTATGTAGTGAATCCCTTTTGGGACTTATGTGAAGCTGATCTGGTGGGATGTTAATGTTATATCGACATGCAGATTTGACAAAATTATTAAGAAGGAAATTCCTTCCACTGTTGTCTATTAGGATGATAAGGTCGTCTTCTCCTTCCATCTCGTCTCGACTCTGTTTAGTTTTGTTCTACTGTCGTCGCCCCGTTCTTCTGTGGCCGAGCCACCAGCCTATCTCCGTCATGCAACTTCTGTTGTTGGTTTGACGTTGCAATCAGAATTATAAAACGTGCTCCTCCACTTGCAAAATAAAAACACGTGGTTAGCTTTGGAATTGGTTCGGTATACCCTGGGGAGATTCGATGGACTTATGTATGAATGTGTTTGCATATATCATGGACTTTGAATATCTCAAGTCCCACACGTGAAGTCTCTTCTCATACCGATTGATTGCTCATCTCTGATTGGAGAATTTTGTCCATGTAAAAACAAGGAACTGCCTTCACTTGAGACATGATGTTGTAGAGCTGGTTCTTCGACGAATTGCCTCCCCGCCATTCATATTGAAAGGGAGTTTCAATCATGATTGTTTTTCTTCTTTTGGTTTGAGATCAATGAATCTGTGTGTAATTTCCTTCTTCTTTGTTAGTGGCCGTTGAAGTATGGGTCTTTTTGGTTAGTTTCTTTTGATTTGGATGGTCTCTTTTCATGCCTTTCAGGTAAGTGTTTTCATAAACCTTTGAAACGGTGTACTTGCACGAACCTTTGAAACTAAAAGCATTTTGATTTTTAACATGGTGCAAACTCACTTTTCTTAGGAATTCTATTGTTTTACTTCTAAGCCATTACCATCCACATATATGCATGATTGTAAGGATGAACAAGTCATTTTTAATCGGTCTTTACCTAAAGTTTCCTGTCCACATCACTTATCTGTAGGTGGAGATGGATGCTCCGATAACTATATTGTTGCTGTTATTAAATTTGTTGAATAATCTTGTTTTCACTTCTCTTTTGAATGATCGTAGGACTCTCCTGGAAGCTTTCAAGAGGGTTAAAATCGGGCATGCTTTCAGGGAAGGCAACCAATGTGCGGATAAGCTTGCTCAGAGAGGAAGGATGCTGAAAGAACCGTCTTATACTTTGTTTGAACTTCTGCCTGTTGCTATGTTTCTTGTGAACCATAACCAAGCTGGGAAATCTATCTCAAGACTTAACTCTGTAAATTTCTCTTCATGTTTAATTTTTTTTTTTTTTTGGGTGAAAACTTCATGTTTAATTTAAAGCCTGTTATTTTCCAGAAAATGAGGATAATTAAATTAAGAATTCTTTTTTACTTTTTACTCACTTTTATATTGTTCAATCTATATTAGAAACAGTTATGGTTTTTCCGACAAACTCTAGGAAATGGAATAGTTAAAACCAGATTGACAGTCTTTTCACGACATAAAATTGCCTGATAAAGAAGAGGTGAGCGGGAGCAGCAGAAAGACCCAAATTTTCCACCAAGTAATTTGCACATACCATGTAATTTGCACTTTGCAGCATGTATGGCTCCCATTTCTAAAGATGGACCTCATCTCGCCCTGTAACACACTTACTTCGAACTCTTTGCTCGGCCAATTTTTATTTTCGTAGTTCCATTGGCAACAGAGCATATTTCTAGTCGTGATTGACATGTTCAAATAGTTTACGGCCAATAAGTCTACTTGATAGCAAATGCAATGAGGTTTGTTCTCTTGCGGACAAGCAATACAGAGAGGCAAGCAGCCAAAAAATCCGAAAACCTGATCCGACCTGACTTGCATTTTCGCTTCGGATTCTACGGGTTTCTGGTTAGGTCAAATCATGTCAGATAGAACACGCGACCCTTATAATTTGGGTCGGGCTGCGTAGCATATAAAACCGACCCAACCCTACCCATTGACAACCCTAATCAAGGTCAGTAATGGCAATGCCGTGGAGATCATGGCGGCAAGGGCTTTACATGGGGGTGGGACATACGGAGAGGGGCATTAAGAGTTTCTGATGATTGCTTTTATCTTGGCCCCAATGCAAACAAAGCCAAGGCGACTTGCTCGGGCCGGCATTCCTAAGGGCAGGTGACTTCAATTCGAGGTCATGGACCGATGTGACTCGAGGGATAAGCACAGAGAAAGTCTAAAATGAAAAGAGTGAAAGAAAAGAAAAATTAAGATACATCAATTTTTTATGAGGTAAATGTAAAAATATAAATTGATTTTGTAATTTTCAGAGGATCTCAACCTTTCGCGAATAAAGCATGCAGACCTAAATTTAGCAATTTGTGGATGAGGCAGCAAATGCTGGTGAATTAGAGATCCTGGCCAATCTCTAGTTCACATGCCTTCTGCTAACGCGGACAAGCAAAAAAATAAATGGTCCAATTTGTCCAGAATAATTAAGCTACAAAATAAATTATCGATTGATGAAGGTCGTGTGTGCCCATTGAGCCTACCCAAATAAAATCGTTCTGTCTATTTTCGGTGCACTTTTACAATAATGCTTGTGTACACATGAGAGATTTAATTGATTAAAAGAATCAATTCATTTAACGGCTGTACCTTCCCTAATCAGTCGCATACAAGTCTCAAGTTCAAAAAAATGGGGGTCGAATGTAATTAGTTTTGTGAGTCGGGCGTGTTTTTGACTTGAATTGAAATTTCAACATTTTAATTTCACAAAGCAAGATTTTACCCCGATTGGAATGCATATGTAAAAGATTCATTTTAAGTTTACCTCTTGGAGGCTTGACGATCGGTGCTTCCAAATTTATAGGCATTTACCAAACTTTATCATATTTAAAGATGGGAAGCCTTTCAAGCATTTTGTAAGTTTTATCTTTTTCACATTTGCTATCATGTGGAAATTTAATCTGCTAAGTTCTCATAATTATTATGTTAGTAAAGGCTCATAAAAGTTTTTGATACTGTGATGAGATGCCCTGGATACCCCAATATGAACAAAAACCTGCAATCACAAGTTTTTTGGCAATTTTATTATCATGTGAAAGATACAGGGTGAACACTGGAAAGAGTAGATACAGGGTGAACGCTGGAAAGAGTACTTGCATTTTGTTAAAAAAGCACACACAGCCCTTGGGATGCATACAGGCACTAACGCCCCTCTTGTGGCTTGAAGAATCGATAATGACCTTTAATTTGTGGCCACGCTTCTCCTCCTAAACTGTTTTTGACCGGGGGATTCCATCCAACTTCATCATTATTCTCTCACAAAACATGGAACCAGCAACGAAACCCGACATGTTTATACATAATAACCGATGATAAATACGCACAAACCGCATAAGTCTTCAATAGCGATCAATGAAAGGCCTTCCCTTTGTAGAGCTTGACCATCCTGGAAAACAGTAACACAGCTTCCTTAGTTCTCAGGCTGCTGCAACCATGCATAGTAAGTGATACTTTCTTTTTAGCAATAGGCAGAGAGTATCCCCATAAATTTTCTGTGAAGGATAGGGTTGCCGGCTCAATGCAGAAATGGTAATAACTGATGGGCACTGCCTAAGATTTATGCACATTCTGTGGTCTTTGAATGTTATTTAATCGGAAGTTAGTTGATTCTCATTCATAATTTGACCGCAAGTTTCAGTTGTTAAATTTTTCTGATGTTTGATTGCTTGCAACTTATACAGTTTTAAGATGTTCTAATCATCTATACTTAATCTTAATTGAGCTGTTTTCAATTATCAGGAAGGTGCTTTGACAGCTAATCAACTGATCCAGTGGATTGAGGATTCGCTGAAAGTTGAGCAATAGCTTTAGTGAGCCCTAGTTATTCTTGTATTGCTTCCATTGTAGACATATATCATGAACTCTGTTCTTTCACATATTGCAATTTTCATTCTAAAATGATAATTGGTGACCCGACCTTGTTGTATTGACTTTGAAGTGTGCATAGGAAGTTTTATTCTTCAGTTTCCATTTTTTCCCATCCTTGAACAGCCACTCGCCCAAGAGGTCATGATTCATGGTAACATTGTTCATCTGTGTAAATTGGGCTAATTAGACCTAAACTTTAAGGGAATTCACATGAGTAAATCACATCACAACAATTCTTCTTCAAGGGTATTTGTTCTTGTGGAGGGAAAGCTAGCGTGTTTACAATTTGAAGATGATAGTTGGAACCCGAGCATACCAAACCACTTGTTTACCTCAAACTTTACGTTGAGGGAAATTTGTCTCACACTACACTATCAAGCTTTAGTTTAGGTTAGGCTCTCTAATCATATGCATGGGATAAATATCTTGTCCGCTTTCATGTTTTTATTGTTGTGTGCTCATGGGCTCATCTTGGGCAGTTACATAGTCATGTCATGACATCATTTAAATGCATCATGCTCACAGTCAATGCCTGCAAAACTCCCTCTTTGCCTTGTTACCATATGATATCTGGTTCAATGAGTTTTTCATCCTGTGAAAGGGTTAGGATGGATTTGGGGGGGTCATGAGTGAGTTCAACTCAAATTCACCCATTTAATTCACATCAGCGCATTTATTTATTGACCCTTTTAAATGCCTTAGACCCAATCCGATCGAAACCCATCCGCCCACGTAACCCACCCAAAAAAAACAGAGAAAAAGGCTCAGCAGATCTCCAAAAACTAATAAACGAAAATAAAATAAATCTGCAAAATAAAAGAAATTCCTCCTTCACGTGTCATCAGTGGCCCTCATGAAATCGCTTGCCACTCCCTGATGCCTCCTCGGGCTTCAGGAACCCTCCCTTCCCCCGCTTCAAGCTCAGCCCCGGTGGAAACACTGTGCCATGGAATCCCCGGCAGCCAAGGGTGGATATGTGGTTGGAGCCGAGCCGGAGCATCATTTAAGTGGTCAGTCAAGGACAAGCCACTCCTGTCACCCCCAGCTAGGCCGATCTTCGTGGCATCGAAGTTTGGGCGACCGAAGAGATGCTCTAGGAACTCATCGGCAGGAGCTTCATTCGGATTGATAGTCATGAGCCAGTGAAAACAGCATCTAGTATCTACATCAAAATGGGCTACCTCAAGTCATTCGGCCCAATTTTTTTAGTGGGTTGGACATAGGTTAATAACATAACCCATTTAAAGTCATTTATTTTAACCTTTTCATTTTAGAATCGGCTATGGTTAAGCTGTCAAATTGAGATGATATATGACCTGTTTTAATAAATTTGGGATAATAAATGGATTTGAGACCTGTTTTGACAATTCTAATCCCGTGATTCTTATATGCCTTACCCTTTTTTCCTATAGAAGGTGGTGGGTTGATATGGGGAGATTGGGATGACGTCACTCCATACATGTGCAGTGATTTGACATAATTATACAGAGTTATTTATGATCTTGTTTAGTAACCAAAGTATCTTGATAAGGTTGAGACGATTCTGAAGCAAATTCTTCTTCCTCTTAGTAATGTTTAACGAACGCCAAGGGTTGGATGCTTGGGCCACGGCTCGAACTCTGCCGCATGTCGGTCCCCACCCCACCCTTCCCACTAGACATTAGTGTCTAGTGACAATAGAGCTAATTTTGTGTCACAACGTCTCTCCTTTTCTAGTGTGTGTATGTGTAAATGTTGATATCAACATTTACGGTTGAGACTCCCCACAGAAAGTAACGGGACTACATCTAGTTACTCAAAAATTGATCAGAATGCCTCATACTTTGTGAATATTTACACTCAATCCCCAGATATCGATCTCTCGCCCCTCTTGTTCCCTTTCTTCCTTGCCTCTTATCGCTGCCTATCTCCCCGTCCTCTCCAATGTTCGGACCATCGATGTAATACCCCTCCCAGCGGCATTGTCCGTTGCTCTACCACTCTCTCTCTCTGGACAAAGAACAAAGAGCAGCGCGATGGTTGTGAACACGAACCAACTGGTTTGTCGCCTTGACTATCCTCAGATCGTAGGTCTCCTGAGGGCAGGGACCTTGACATTGAGGAACTGACCTTAGATCACAAGTGTGGGGGTGTGGGCGTGGGTGGGTGGGTGCGCGTGTGGGAGAAAAGGAGAGCATGGTGCGGTAATGGTGGTGGTGATCGGAGGAATGTTTGCAGACAATTAAAGTAGAAGGCACTCTGGTGGGATAATTACGTAGTCAGTCGACGATGGCGATGGTGGTCAAGACTAGGCTATACACTAACACTTTCGGGCTCGTGGGAAGGAGGAGAGCTATAATGGCGGAGCCAGGAAGGAGGATGATGGCGGTGGTGGGGATCGTGACTATGATGGAGGTTGGAGAAAGGAGACAAACTAGGGAAGATGGCAGTGAAAGATTGGAGTTGCGATGTGGCGTGGTGGCGGGCATTGCCCGGGCTGCTCGAGGAAGAAGGAACGGAGAAAAGGAAGACAAGGAAGATATATCCGTTTTTCAATTTTCAGAATCTCATCCGTCAAATTCTCAAAAGAAATGATTTTCGGAAATTTATCCTCTAAATGGAGAGAATTCCATTCTTTATACTAAATGCAGACATGGGAAATATAAACCCCCATAGTTTCGTAGCGTATGCTAATGTGCAAAAATTTGCTCAAACTCTCTCTTTGAATGATGATATGCATTAGAAAGAAGTAAAACTAACCAAAATAAAAGAGAAACGTGGAGGATGTTTTCGTTGAAACCATCGGACCACATTGATTTGCTATGTTTCTTAATCTGATGGCGATTTCATTTAACTTATGATTAAATTGGAGTGTCAATTCTATTGGAGAAAGATGGAGAAAAGTAGCACGTCTATTCATTTGCTGCATTGTTCATTTCATATATGACTAAGGTTTTGTTAAAAACATTTGTTCAAACTCAGTTAGACAGTGAAGGAGATGAGGTGACAAGCCTCTACGCACGACTTATGCAAAGCGAATTTTTCCGTAGACGAGGTTCAAATCTCTTTTCAAGGAGGATCAAGATATTGAAGCAATTCAGATCCTTAGTAAATGCAGAACCAAATAGTGTTTCGATCCTTGGCAATGCAGGACCACGGGCGACTACACTCGTTGGTAGACCAGAGAACATCAAGGAGGATTAAGGGGATGATCATACTATTTGGTGTTTTCTCGGTGTTACCTGTGTCATCTAAAGTTGTAGATTGTTAAAATTGAACTCTCTTCTCATTGCAAGAAAAAAGTTTTGGTGCTTTTCCACAATAGTAGCAAAACAAATGTGCGCTAATTTATTGCCCCTGATCCTTCTCCTGTCCAAATATGAAGATTTTCCAAAGACGATTTGTAGCATCTATACACCGGTGCGTGGATTTCCTTATTTGTAGTAACACTTCAAACAATAAAGCTCAACTAACAATATGAGGATGATGATAACCCTTTAAAAAGAGATTTTAATAGGTATATTTTGTACAAAGCCATAACTATATATATGTGTGTGTGTGTGTGTGTGTGTGTGTGTATTATTTAATTTTTGCTAAAATCTCTCAGGAGAGGGAATCCTAAAGAGGGGAGAGCAAGGGTCCATTTGGCAATGCACTTTGAGCCCGTAAAAGCATTTGACGAAAAATTCATGTATTTGGTAAAGTAGATTCAAAGCCTATTTGTCTAATTCAATGTATTTGGAGAAAATTGTCTAAAAACATTATAAACCCATTGCACTTTTGTCAATTCAGTTATAAACCTTTCAATTTTGCTAGTTAAGTCCTAAATTTTTTTCGCATTTTGTCAATTGAGTCTATTCGATCAATTTTGGTTGTAATTCGCTGATGTGGACGTTGGTCGTCTTACGTGATATAGCTGATATTGACGTGGACATTTTTACTCAAATTATTAAAATCATAGTTTAAGTCATAAAGTTTGTTCGAGCCGTGTGTCCCTAGAACGCGCCATCATAGTAAACATAACAGTATCGTGCAAGAAATGTGAGATGATGAAAACATATGCCATTGAAAAACAAATTCTTTCCGTGAAGTGAAGTTTGGTCTATGTTACATGAGAAATCGATTTTTTTCATTAATTAAATTCGAGAAAAAAAGAAAAAGAAGAAGAACAAGAACAAGTGGCTACGCAATTGAATTTGGACATAAATTCTCCACATGAATCTTAATAAAATGTTCAAGAAATAAACATTCAAAAAAAAAGTTGCAAAAAAAAAAAAAAAAAGAATAACTGGCTCTAATGCTATAGAAAATTAAATATTATTTAAATTTTAAAAACTTTGGGGAAAATTATAAGTGAATCTACATGTCAATGTAAGATCACTTTCAAAGGTTTTAAGCATTTTACATCAATAAAAGTGAATCTGGGTACGCTGTAAGATTATAAAAAAGCAAAAAATAAATACCAAACAGACTTTAATTCTAATACTTATTAGAGAGGCTTTTTATGGCTTGCTTCGATAGTTACCAAAGTTGTCGAATTATAAGAACTAAATAAACAGCTAATTTAATTTGTGAAATCTCCATTGGAATGCTTCTAAAATATCGACTCATCAATCACATTATCTTGCATCTTAAGAAGGAATCGAATAGTTCTTTGCTTCTGTCAGAAAAATAATTATTCTTTGCTTCTGGACACTTTAGATCACATTCCACCCTGTCTGATAGACTCCATACACAAAAGAAGGAAGAAGAACACGAGCATTGCCTTGAATCAAAGAAATAGAGTCAATGATATTCTTTGCCTTTGTCCATAGAAAGCAATCATGTACATATCGTCTCAAACAGACCTTAAACGCCGTAGATCATCTGGGTGCTTCTAACAGCGACTAGCCATGATACCTTCCTTCTCTCTTGGCTCAAACGTTGCTGGAATTCATTTCTGAAAGAAGAGATTCTCTGTGGCTTGACCCCGACGAAGAAAGGAGAGGAATACTTCCATTTCTCTTGTTGAAGAAGTAAAGAAAAGGTTCCAATACTCTTTCCTTCGTGTACATGCCAGAACAATCAAGATGAATATAACAGACCTTATTGAACTCCACCCCTTCGCCTGCTTTCCAATCATCTAAATAGACAGACATTTCGATCTCTTCTCCCGAAAAGTATCAATGGATTTTGCAAGTCCTCTTTTAGAACTTGTCAAAGGTTTATGGGGCTTGGCCAATAAACCGTTGGGCTACATTTATAATCTGAAAGATAATGTCCGCACGATGGATAAAGCAAGTGAAAACTTGAAGGCCTTGAGCAAAGATGTGAAGGAAAAGGTGGAACGTGAAGAAGAAGGAGGAGGTGCATGGTGCACGAGTCAAGTGGAGAACGATAGTGATAGTGAATGCGGAGGTGGCGATGATGCGGAGAGAGAGTGCAAGTTCGAGGGAGGAAAAGATAATTAACTCACTGTTTTGCCGAGTTCGGACTATGACTCAAAGGGATATGAGTAGATTTGGAGGTGAATCGGAGAGGAAGAGGGAGCTCAGGGAGATTTTGAACTGAGAGAGACGAGATAGAGTAGGAGAGTAGTGAATTGAGACAAGATAGTGATTGGAGCCTAAATTTTAGATTTGCTAATTTCGCATTTTTTTAATATTAAAAATTAATATATTATTATAAGGGATAATACCTAAAAAACCCAAAACTGGTACACTTGTGACAAATTTACCCCAAACTATTTTTTTGACCACCAAAAACCCCAAACTGGTATACTTTTGACAAATTTATCCCAAGTTGGTACACTCGTGACAAATTTACCCTATGTTAGTTTTCGTTAAATTTTATTCTCAAATTATTAAGTTAAAGACACGTGACGCTTAACCAGTATATCAATTTAAGATTTTACGTTCAATTTGTCACAGTTTACAATTTTTATGATTTTTTTTGTGGTATTAATCCAATTTAGCATAGGGTATATTTGTTACAAATTTATCAGTTTAGGGTTTTTTGCAGTCAAATAAATTAGTTTGGAGTAAATTTTTCATAAATGTACCAGTTTAGGGTTTTTTATAATCAGTCGGGATAAATTTGTCACAAGTTTACCAGTTTGGGGTTTTTCATGGTAAAAAAAATAGTTTGGGGTAAATTTGTCACAAGTGTATCAGTTTAGGGTTTTTTAAGGTATTATCCCTTATTATAATATAACTTGTCCAGTCCGTTTGGGCGGGTGGGCGGATTCGCCCATGGAACCGGAAATCAGAGCGGTACCCACCGGTTCTCATAAATTGGAACCGGGAACTGGAGCGGTTCCTTTAAGAACCACCAATTCCGGGCAGTTTTGGTTCGGTTTTGGGCGGTCCGGGCGGGTTCCGATTATTTTGTATACCCCTAATGATTACAAGAGACAAAGACTTTGTTCTTGCAAGAAGACTTACCACCTTTGATTTTTTAAGTTCTACTTTGATTATAGTTTTCGAAATTCCTAGACTCTCACTATTTTCTGATTTTATAGAGCTTCTTGTGGTTCGAATTTAGAGAAACTTCCTTCATGAAAGTTGTTTCAAACATCTTGGTATATAATATACTTTAATTTAAAAATTTTCTAAAATGAAATGGTTGGTACGAGAGCCTAATCTTTTACCTTGTGAAAATTGTCCAATGCAGTAAAAACAGTGACCAGGTTGTCTTCTCGAATTTTTATAAAAGTTTCTCTTTGGAATCTAAGGCAGTGCATGGTAACGTTTCTATTCCTTTGAATTTCTGTTCTTTTGTTCCCCAAAACAAAAAAATAAATAAAAATAGAAATGTGTTTGGTAACGCTAAGTTGTTTTTCTATTCCCCGGAATAGAAAGTTAGCCCGGGAATAGATTTGGAGTAGAAACGAGAAATAAAAAAAAGTTGCTTCTTGTTCCCGGAACAATTTCGAGAAATAAGCCAATTTTCTTTTTTTTTTTTCTTTTATTCCTCTCTCTTACCGCGGCCACCTCCAACCGCCCAAAGCCACCACCAACCGCTGTCGATTGTCGCCCACCGCTCCACCGCTGCACGACCGTCGGCCGCCGACCGTCACCCCCGACCGCCGCTGCACAGCCCATCGGTTGTCGCTGGCCACCCTCGCCGCCAGTCGCCGACCGCTGCCGCTTGTCGCCCACCATCGCCCATCGCTGCCGCTTCACGACCGTCGACCGCCGACCGTCACCGCCGACCGCTGCCACACAGCCCATCGGCCGCCCGTCCACCTCCGGTGGACGGCGGTCGTGCAGTGGCGGCAGCGTGCGGTGATTGGTAATCGGCGATCCGTGAACAAGAGTAAAAAAATGAATAAATACAAAAAAGAAACTGTTGTGTTACCAAACGCATTTCTATTATTTTTATATTCCAAAAGTAGAAATTTTGTGTAGTTACAAAATGCGTTCTTTTACTCAGAAATTGTTCACCAAAATAGAAATAGAAAAGAACTATTTCTAAAAAAAAAAAAAAACTCTTCCCCATCCAAGAAGCGTTGTCATGCACAGCCTAAATATTCTTCATTCACAAAAGTTGTAAAGGACATCCATATATATAATATATTAAAATTTTAAAGTGTTTTATAAAGATTTGGATTTCGAAATGGGTTTTCTTTTATGATTGTTGAATTTATCCGATGGACGAAACGTTGGGTTGTCTTTGGTGATTTGTTGCTCTTTATACATAGCGAATTGGGCTTGGTTTTCTCATGAAAATTGTTATGTAAGATCTTTTCTACAACATATTAAATTTTCATAATTCTTCGAATCTGTTTGATAAAGTAATGACGGTGATTTCGGAAATTGCTCAAAATTGTTCTTCACATTGGAGGTAGAAGGCCATACGCCTAAGCTTGAAGGACAAACTTAGGCAATTGAATGATTGAGATTTCTTCTTGCTCTCCAAGCCAAGATATCAATCATGAGAATAGGGCAATAATTCAAACTTGCATTAATGCAAAGGGAGACCCATTTCTTTGTCCTTTCTACTTTTTCCGCAAGTTTAAGAATTTCATCATTGCAATAGTTAAAAATTGAAGAAGTAATCCTAGCCATTGATCTTGAATGAATCATGTGGCATAATGGAGGGCCAAGATGTGTTCTTACTCCCCAAGTTAGGATATTAAGTCAAGGAGTTTTCCACTTTTTCCCTCATTTCTCACTTTCTCTCTCTACCCCTCCCTTTGGACGAATTTTCCTTCATCCCTCTCTCTCATCTCATACCCATTCCTCTCTCTTTCTCTCTCAGTTTGCTGCCCTACGTTGTCGTAGTGTGCCACCTTAACATTCGTTGTCCCTCAAGTCGCGAGCCACCATTACTGCCAGACCACTACCAAGCCACCAAGCTTCCTTGGCTGTGAGCTCAAGCCACTACCGCCATCGTGGTGCCGCTGTTCGAACCGTGAGCTCCACATTCTCATCGCTGTCATGCCGCCGTCGCCATTAGCTCGCCGCCGCCCTAAAACTGTGAGTGAACTTCCTAATTTATTAGGGTGTTAATTGCATTTATGGGTGGTTTTGATTAAGGATAATGGTAGTTAGTATGGTTTAATCGATGGGTTATTGCAATAAATTATAAGTGGAGTTGATAGGCTATCGCGATAAGTGATAAGTGGACTTGATAGGCTATCGTGATGAGTGATAAGTGGACTTGATAGGGGTGATAAGTTATCGAGAAATTTGTGATAAGCTATCACAAAAGGGGTGATAAACTATCAGAAAATAGGCGATAAGCTATCGCAAAATGGATGATAAACTACCAGAAAATAGGCGATAAGCTATTGCAAAATGGATGATAAGCTACCATTGATGGAGTGATAAGTTATCGGTTTAAGGTTGATAGGCTATCGTAATAGGGAAATAAATGATGATTTTTATGTGTTTTGTACTTGATTTATTGAATGAATTTATGCATAATTCGAATTGTTTGAGGTTATTATGCCATAATGTTGATTGCCTAAATCATAAGTTTTAAATGCTATTTTTAAAGAAGGTTTTACTTACAAGAAAATGGCAAACTTTGAGGTATCATGTTTGGACGTCATGTTTTATGGGCTAAATGGGGCAATAGGGTTTTAAAATAAAAGCGTACACAGTTTGGTGGGTTGATTTTAAGTGTGTGACCATATGTGATTATTTTACCGGAATTTTAAGTGTAAAGATTTTCCGAGGCTTGTTATTGGAGCACGAACTCTTTTACACTGGGCTAATTGATGGTAGATAAAATTGGCTTGAGTGTTGTCATACTTGAGTGGTTACTTAATTGAACTTGTCACCCAACGGGAGTTTGGGGACAATGCTCGATGTTTATCGAATGCCTAGCGGGGTCCAAATGTCGACTCACGGTTGAGGCCGAACCGATGCTCCTTTATGGAATGCCGTTTAGGCGGGGGTTTTAGATGTTGTCGTGCCCGATGGGCGGGACGATGCCTGGTCATGCCGGAAGACCGCCAACCCTTGTGGTGGTCGTGGCCCAAGAGGTTGTAATAATCTGGAATCATGGTCTCGAGAATAGTATAGTAGTATGGAATGCCATGATATTCTTGAAATGTTGCGTGTGCAAAAAGCATGAGTGCTACTGCATAGTTTGAGAGTGATGTTATGACTTGCACATGTATGGCATGAAGATAGATGAGTTGCATGAGACACGTGCATAATTGAAATGTCATATTAGTGGTTGATATTGCATATGCATGTACGATTAACCATGCTTATGAAATTGGGAAATAAGTGGATTTGTATGCTTGTGTTAGGTCTCAAGGATAGCATGGTAGTATGAGATACCATGATATTCTTGAGATGGCAACGTGTGCAATGTGCATGAATGCTGAATACATAATATGAAAGTGAAGTATGGCTTGCACATGTATGGCATGGATATATATATTTGAGTCGCATGAGGCATATGTGAATTGTTATAAACAGGGATGTGCTAAGGCGAGGTAAGGATGCTTGCAAGTTATTTGACGGCTTTAATATTTGTTTTTGGGGTTGATTGCAGGACCATGTTTATAGTTAAGGCAAAGCAATGCTTTGCTATTGATCTGCCATCGATATAATGTTGCATGTTTAAGCTCCCTTCGAGATGAATTAGCATCCTAGTTGAGGCTTAGGTCATTAACTCGCTAAGATATTTATATCTCACCCCGTTGTTGTTTAACATTTTTCAGGCCTGTAGTATGGAGAACCATCATGCTCGGTTCGGGGTCCCTTTGGAGATGAGAGATTGACTTGGCATTAGTGAAGTTTAGGTTAACCTTGACCCACTGTTGCTTTTGTTGGTTGGTTGGAAGTTGGGGGTGTAAAGGCTTGTAATCACTAAACTTCCTAGGGTTAATTGTAATTTTGTAAATGAAGTATTTGGTTTGATGTTGTGGCATTTTCCGTGTTATCCCTATTATATTTTGGTTTGTTGGGAGTTGTTATGACGTTCCACTTGCATTTAATCAAAAGATGAAAAGAATGGATTGGCAACACGTCCTGAGACGTCGCAAATTTATCGACCGTTGTGAGATGTTCGCATGCTCAAGTGTTTGGGGCGTGACAATAAGGATGAGAACGGGTTCCTCAGAGATGGATTTGCAGAAGAAATCGACGGTATTCAGCCATAAAAGCGGAGGCTTTAGCTCTTCGTGCAGCCCTGCTGAAAGTGGTGAAGGAAGGAGGAGCAAAGTGCTGCACGCTTCTGATGAACTCCATAGTCAAAGTGGAAGTACAATCTGACAGCCAAATTGTGGTGGAGGGTGTGATGGGCTTAGCACCAAGCCCATGGACGGTGGAACCAATATTAGAGGATTGCAAAGTGCTCCTAGCCCAACTTGAGGGAGTTACGGTATCCTATGTGCATAGAGAAGCTAATAAGCCTGCTGACTGGATAGCAAAAGCTCACTAGGACAACCGCCTTCCTCACAATTGGATTTTATATCCTCCGCACCCACTATGGGTCTTATTATGTAATGATTACGAACTTTGTTGCGGCTCCGCAACATATTAGCAATGACAACTATCTTTCGACCAAAAAAGAAAAAAGAAAAACTCTACATCCAAGCAATTCCAAAAGTTGACCATTCAATTTTATTTTTATTTTTAAACTGGATGTCTTTCTCTTTCGGATTACAATAAATCAAGAAAAGTGAATCAAAATAAAGAAAGAAAGTTTTCACATTTTTCTAAAAGTATGATTATCATATTCTTTGCAAAAAGGCTAATTCATAATTTGCCTAAACTAACTTGACCATTAGTAATAATTGAGATGAAATTCATCTATGATCAATAAGGCGGAGTTCTTGGCTGATAACACAATGAATCCCACATTCACAAGTTCCAAAAAAAAAAAAATGTAGCTAATGTTCACTGATCATCAAATTGGTGTCTGGCTCTATCGTGATACTGCTGTATCACATATTCTTCTAATCTAAATGTGAAACCACAAGTTAGTAGTCCGAACATAATACGTTGTTAAAAATATTACACAACACAATATGTCTGAGAAATTGACTTTCATATTTGAACATGAAGAACAATTTACACATACATATCTTGAAATGCGTACAGACATATTCTATGATGCAAACGATATATTCACCATACCTAATAATGTTCGTGTTTGAACTCATGTTTCATTCATTCAATAGATGAAAGAAGCCAACCCACATCTTTGTTAAAGGGTTGTACCATGGATTGTCAGCTCATGCTTCTAATGAGCACTTTAGAAACTATAAAAAAAAAAAAGGTCTCATTCAAATTGGAGAGACTTATATGGTTGTTATCCTTATTGTCCAATGTAGATAAATCCTATTGTAAGTATGGATTAAATTTCGGTATTGATAGTTCAGTTTAATCTTCAGTGATGTAAAAATAAATGGCATCTTTGAATGAATCGATCCTTGCTATGTGTTCATGTAGTTAGACTCCTTCATTAGATTATTGTGTTAGGTACTTTTTTCTTTTTTCTTGTTTTTAAGATTCTCATCAATTAATTAAGGTAAGGTTATTCTTTTAAACGAGAAATGCGAAGAAAAAGGTTATTCTTTTAAATGAGAAATGTGAAGAAAACAGTGTAGTCACCATATGGAAAGTGACGGATTACTTTGACCACTAAATCATTTCCTTGGACACGACATGTTCATCCAGTTTCCATCATTCCAGTTGGACTCATAATGGCAACTAGAAAATAATACTTCCAAAATTAATTGTCAAAGATCGCCCAACGCTAGACCCTTTAACATAACACTGCATCGTAACTCTCGTTAAATGACAGTGATTAATGAAAAAAGCTAACTAGTTAATTACTTTCACCGTCTCTTCGGAGACATCCGATAAAAAAAAAAAAAATTACTTTCACCAGTTGAAAGACAACAACGTATATTAACCTTTGAAATTTGTCTCTACAATATCCTAATATTTCTTTTGATAGGCCATTTGAAAATGGAAATATTGCTAAAAAAAATCTAAAACCTATTAACGGATTGCATTTTAGTTTTAAATTTTTCAATTTCAACCTAGTGATTATTCACGTAGACGCTAGCTATCCTTTAGGTAGCATGGACACGGTGACATGACACGACACGACACGCAACACATTATTTTTCAAAAAATAGAGAATTCCGACACGTTCCGACATGTTATATATTAAATGAATATTTTTATTTTTAATTAATTTAATTCAAATTCAGTATTTTTATTTTTTGAAATTATATTTTAATCTCATTTATTTATTATTCCATTAAAAAAAATATCCATTAAGGTCCACCCCACCCTCTTCTAGTTCTTTCCCTCGTCCAAAATTTATTTCCCCCCATCCGTTCCCCCCCCCACTCCCAAATTTATTTTTCTTTCCCTCCCCTTCACTGATAGACAGGCTGTCCCTGTCTCTTCCCCTCCCCCAATACGCAATGGCCCCATCAAAAACCCGTCCGTCTCTTCCCCTCCCTCAATATGTGATGGCCCATCAAAAACCCTAGCTCTGCATGACCCTTCCTCTTCTCGTTCCTTGCCGCTCGCCGCTTGCCACACGACCGCCTTCCTCTCCTCTTCCTCTCGCCTTTGGCCCTTTCTCCCTCGCAGCTGCAACCTCGCCGGATCCATCACAGCATCACAGTGGCAGCCGTCTCTCGCCGTCATGGCCTCGTCTCTACTCCCTCGCCATCGCTTCCACCCTCCATCATCTTCCGGACACGCGTGTCGAAACGTGTCGGGCACGCGTTGACCGCATGTCGGATTTCCGACACGCGTTGACTGCATGTCCGACCGTGTCCAAGCGTGTCGACGTGTCCGACACGCTCCGACACGTGTCGGACACGACACGGAAGCACGGACAACGTGTCCGTGCTACCTAGGCTATCCTAGGTGATACGGTCAGTGCTAACGTGAATAATTTTTGCATTTAAAAAAAATTGGAATTTTTTTATAATTTTTGTTTTCTTTCTTCTTTTTTCACTGGCCCAGCGATGGCAAAAAAGTAATTCAAGCACAGTTTATCGCAGTTTTGCTTTTGGACTAGAATGCGAGAATTCCTCGTATTACTGTGAATCCTCGCGGTACTCAAAACGTGTCCCCAATATTTTTCCGCCAAGAAAAATCTTTGTCAAAGTGTGACAAACTCTCTCCTCGAGCAAACTCAAATCTGCACTCGCTTACCATTCGGAGGAAACCGTTTCTACATTCGGTCACGACTAGATCCAATGCTCTCGGGTCGCCTCTAAATGATCCTGCCCTGATAATGTAAAGAACCATAAGATTTCCCCTTATGAATTACAACAGTGACTCCATTACAATGTATAGGAACTCTAGATCCAAAGTAAAGAAAAAGACTCAACCACGGCAGCTAAAATGGAACTCCCCTAGTATGCCATCAACAGTAATATGCCTATAGTACGAGGGCTCACTACGGTAAATTGGTAATCAAGAGTTCTCTTAAACGCCTAAGGATCCCTTGACGAAGAAGAAACAACCCATCGTTGTTCTCATCTGCCACTACTGACTGGTGGAATGACATGGTTCCTCATGCTATCCGAGGGCCCGGTGTTCATGGTCTCAGCAGTATCCATGCACACAGTGAGGTCGGTCGTCTCTCCCAGCAAATGAATCACCTCTTCTCCATTCAAATTGACAGTACTCATCCATGGATGGTTAGATTTCGCTTTGAGTCCCTCCAATTCAATTGCCACTTCCTTCATGGTCGGCCTCTCCTTGCCTTTTACTCTCAAGCATCTCTTTGCAACATTGGCAACTTCCCTCACTTGCTCGTTGTTCCCTTCATCTGCAATAACTCGATCAACAATTTGAAACAATTGATTGTTTTTTGATGACAAAAGAAAATGCATTGCTAGGCTCCTCTCTTTTTCTGGTCGATCAAAAGAAAGTGCCTTCTTCCCAGTTATCAACTCGACTAGCACAACCCCGAAGCTGTAAACATCGCTTTTTTCTGTTAATTGGTTTGTTTGCAAGTATTCAGGGTCCAAGTATCCCAATGTCCCCTGAACAAGAGTGGACAATTGAGTTTGATCAAGTGGGACTAATCTTGAAGCTCCAAAGTCAGAAACTTTGGCAATGTAATTGTCATCAAGAAGGATGTTTGTTGACTTGACGTCACGATGGATTATGGGAATAGAAGTTGCTGAGTGCAAGTATGAAAGGACACTAGCAATATCTGAAGCAATTCTCAATCGGGTATCCCAAGGCATCTTGAAGGACTTGATGTGATTGTGAATGTGGTCAAACAGAGTTCCATTGTTTACGAACTCATATACTAACAAAGGCACTTCCGTCTCCAAACAACATCCCAAAAGCTTGACCACATTACGATGATTAATTTGAGAAAGCACTATGACTTCATTGATGAACTGTTCGATTTGGGTCTTGTCCACAAGTTTGGACTTCTTGATCGCAACAACCATGTTATTTGGCAACAACCCTTTGTAAACTGTACCGTATCCACCTCGGCCGACTATTCTGCTCTCGTCATAATTGTTGGTAGCCTTCTCTAGCTCTTCGGCTTTGAAGATTTTTGTGGTGTTGGTGGTTCTGTCACGTTCGTGTAACTGTTGCTGCAAAAGCAAGCCACCATTTTGTTTGAAGTACTGTTCTTTGAGCCTTATGAGTTTCCTTTTCTTGATTCCCAGATACAGAAAGCCTGCACTGAATAGCAACACTATTGTCCCCGCACCAGCACCTGCGTGACATAACCAGTTCCTTTATAAAAACCGTTGTTAAGTCTAAAATGCACCATGAAGAGGAAGCTTAAATTTTAAAACTTTTCTTTAGACAACATTATACAGCTTCCTCGTTCAAAAGGGAACTAAGCTATTTTTGAGACAAATTAAATTTTAAAAAATCTCAAGGCAGTGAACAAGTTTTCTGTTATCAATGAAGTTCGAATAACCGTATATATGGAAAGCCTATCCCTTTTTCGGGGTATACAAGTATATATTTTCTGATATATATGATCAATCTCTTAGAATCAAACTATTTCATTTGACACCGTGTTTGCAATCTCCATCTAGGGATCGTTGCAAGACGAGAACTATTCTACAGGCATTTGGTGATGAAATTTGGATAGGATGGATCCTCGTAAAATATTGGACAACTACACCGGACCAAGGAAATGGGGCATACCTGGATTGCACAAATAAATTAAAATAAAAGATATTAGTAATGAATTGTTCCTTGTCGATCTGAGCTGTGCTGCCATAAATGCTGCTGGCGTCGCCGCTTGTGACCAGCGGGAGATGGTTACTGCTCTCAAGAGACCACCCCAGTTGCTTCTCTCAGGGAAAATCGTCGAGGGACTCTCTCTCTCTCTCTCTCTCTCTCTCTCTCTCTCTCTCTCTCTCGATTTGAGGTCGTGCGACCACCGCGGCGTCGCACTCCCAAGGCGGCAACAGGAACCACCGTGGTATATGGTCGTCTACGTCACCATTTTCTCTTCATTTTCTTTTTCTCTATTTCTAGCCAGCTCTCTTTCTATGGGTTTAGTTTCTTTCTTCAAGTACTTTATTTTTTTTATTATTTATTTAAAATCCTTCTGTTGAGTTTTGAGTTCTCTTTATTGTAACAGAGAGATCACTTCATCATGAAAATCAGCTGATTTAAATAGTTCTGTTTGAGACAGACACCCGAGTAAAATGAAAGAACATACCAACAAGTATCTGCACCCAATGTGATGGATTAGCATTCGCAGTGCATCCTTGCCCACCCTTCCTACCATCACCATGATAACCCTTTGAGCATGAACAATTATAACTCCCATCGAAGTTATAGCAAATTCCGTCGCACTGATTCTTATTTGGATCGGCACATTCATCAATATCTACAAAAACACATATCCAAAGTGATGAACTTAAGAAGAAATGAAAGGGATAATAATAAGTAACGTTTAGTCTTCCTAGATAACATATTAAGAAGGACAAAGTAAAGAATATCAATGTGAAAATACCTTGACAGCCATTCGTGAGATACGGATTGCCATGGAAACCTTCTAAACAGGTGCACTTGTACCCCACCCCATTTTCAGCATCGGTACAATGGGTATTCTCGGTGCACATAAAGTTCGCACTGCTCTTGGCTACCTCGCAATTTTTGTCCCCTACTGCCCAGTCGAGAACCAAGCGAGCCTTCTCAAGTTCAAGTCGCGAAAGATCATCAGAGCCGAAGTTGTAGAAACCATTCTCCGCAACAAAACCATAGCTGCAAGGGTTGAAATCCAAGACTTCTCTATGGTTTCTATAGCTATCAATGGAGATATTGTAGTCGAACGAGTTCCTAGGTATGCTCGTCTCGCAGCAACCAATACCCGAGCACGAGCCATTTGTCACTTCAGAAATGTCATTGCATATCGACATACATCCAAACTCGAAATTGCCCTGGCGGTCTGAGAAGGTCGCATACGTATCGCAACCGACAGCTATGAACTTGTTCTTGGTGTTGGATATGGGGAATTTTATGAGGGTGAGTGTGGGAAAGTTGCTTGAAGTAGCATCATACCCTGAAGAGTTGTAGCAGTCTCGGCCGATCGACACAGCTACTCGCATCTCGTGATCCTCGAGAGAGATGTTGAGTATTCGCAAGTTGCTTTCTTTATTCTCTAGATAAGGCGTTGGAGGGTTAGTAGAGTCATCACAATCAACTCTAAAAGAGGGAGGTCCAATGCGGCAGTGGGATTCACTGTCACTCAATTCGAAGGGATATGGAATCGACAGGTTTCCACAAGTGCTTCGGCATCCGGGCTTCGTTATTGAATCATCAGCTTCTGCTATGTGGATGTGGTATGCACCCAATACGATGGTCCCAAGCACGACAACTCTCGAGAGAAGCTCATGGATGAACATGGTTCCTCAAACTCTTACAAATGTCTTTTGATAAATTAACTTGATAGGATCGAGGGCATACACATAAATAGATATAAGATGGCCTTTTTATATAAAACCACATATATGGTCTGAGATCTGATCATTGCTAAGTCAAAAGGACTTTGGGAGTCTGAAATTGATTTTCAGAAATTTCTTGAGTGTCACCTGTAAAGTTTCTGGTAAATGCCAAGTCAATGGGGTCGGTTTCCTCAACAACTTCTCATGCACGACAATACGTCAAATCGGGATTTGTTATTGCCCGCCAACTTTGACAGCATCGTTGATAGAAAGTATCAATGATGCTGGCTGCTGTCATTATATTGCCAAGACTTGAGAAGTCAAGCAAAACAAGAGAAAGCGTATGCAGAGCAGGAGATATCACACCCCAAAACAGAAGAATGAGAAAGAAAAAAATCAACAAGAGCAGACTGGTTTGAGTTGATGATTGTGTACATGAAAATGTGTTTCAAGGTGCATGGATTTAGACTAAAAAAATTTGTATTTGCTGTTATTAGACTATATAAATGCACCCTAGAGAAGAATAACGGGTAGCTCCAAAATAATTAATCAACTAGCTTCAAAGAGGTAAAATATTAACTTTTTCAATTGTTACGTTGCAAAATTAAGATTTCAAAATAAGATTCCATTATAAACTTCTAAATTAAGAAAAGATACATTGCATGTGGATTTTTTTTTTTTTTTTTGGCTAGAATTTCTAATTAATATGGATTGCGGTTGATACGTATTTGATCCGTATTTGCGGAGAGTTATCATTGCAAAGAATTTTATTTTTCTTTTAATCTAGTACCCATGTTGTAAATATTTTGTTACATCTTCATAATTTTGAGGAACGTCCTATCACGCCTGGATCATACTCCCTAATTAACTCTATATATCATTTGAAATTAAATCTGACCAATGTATATTTCCCCTTTGTCATTAAGTACGAAGAAGCTGGTCTAGGTTGGATTTCACTTCACCAAGATTCAATTTCGCCGAAAATGTCAAGAACACCAAAAAGCCTCTCCTTCATTTTAGGCAGGGGGTCATAATTTAGTAATATTTTCATTTTGCGCATGGAAACGATGGGGGTTTGGGTAAACGACATGCATGTGTCTCGCATCGAACCAGCTTTAGATGTCCCGTAAGTCCAATTCTCTAACTTTCCTTCAATGATGATCAGGCTTCCTTGCGATTCAACTGGAGTCTCATTCGTGGGCTCAAAAAATTCGTGCCATAATCATAACAATACAAATATAAAGAAGTTTCGGATTTGATCACGTGATCTTATAATTCGTAATAATAACCTAATGTACGAGGATATGTTAACTTCTTTGGCAGAACTCACAGTGAGTTCTATAATTGAAAGAAAAGCCTCACACCAAGACTCTTTTTGTTTTGCAAAATATGAACGATTTGGAAAACATTTTCTTAAAAATGATAACTTATCTCTCTTATATAAATGAGAGAACAACAAATATTTTCATTGAGCACAATGAGACAATTAAATGGCCATAACTCATAGCCACTTACATGAGACAATTTAGTGATAAATCCTCGTGTGACGAAGTCTTGCGCTGAAGAGGTATAGCAATTTCGACCTGTCCACACGGCTACTTGCATCTCACCATCCTCGACAAAGATGTTGAGTATTTGTATGTTAGTACTTTTATTGACCATATAAGGTGGGAGGGTCACTAGAGTCATTGAAATCGACAATAAACGATGGGGCTTTCAATGCGACAGTCAGAATTGCTGTAGCTCAATCCAAAAGAGTGGAATCGAGAGATTTCTGCAGGAACTTTGGCATCCGGGCTTCGTCTTTGAATCACCAACTTCTGCTATGTGATTGTGGTATGACCATGGTTCTTCCTTCAACTCTCTGCATATGGTATTTTTTTTTTTTTCCTTTTGATGGATCAATCCGATGGGTTGGGGCGTATACAAGGAGAAGTAATGTGGGTTTTGTCTTCATTGTTTTTCTTTTGGGTCAAGTAGCTGTAGTTATCGGCTCAGTTCAAGCTGCGGAGTTAACATCAGCTGGTCCTAGACACTTGCATGAGACATTTCAATGACAATTCCGCGTGTGACGAAGTCTTGTGCAGTGCGTTGCACGGTTACATTTTCCAAATGCATGATTTATCTGACATATTCTTCTTGGAATCTTTTGTCGCTACTCATCGGAAGGAGCAAGCCAGTGTGAGCCAGAGACTGGAGTACTCTCGTCCAATAAAAGTTGTTCTTACTTTCCAAATATTCTCTAAAAGGATTCTTAGGATTCCAGAGTTTAACGAAATGTCTCTCTCTCCCTCCATGGAAAAACAAAAGACTGGTCTTCGTCTTTGAATCATCAGCTTCTGCTATGTGATTGTGGGGTGGACCCAACACAGCCGCAAGCACCACAACTTTCAAGAGAAGTATGTGGATGAACATGGTTCTTCCTTCAATTCTCTGCATACGATTTTTTTTTCTTTTGATGGATTAATCTGATGGGGGTTGGGGCGTATACAAGGAGAAGTAAGGTGGATTTTTTCTTCATCGTTTTCCTTTCAAGTCAAGTAGTTGTAGTTATCGGCTTAGTTCAAGCTGTGGAGTTAATATCAGCTGGTCCTATGCGCCTGCATCAGACAATTCAATGACAATTCCGGGTGTGACGAAGTCTTGTGGGGTGTGGTGCGCGGTTACATTTTCCAAAAGCAAGATTTATTGGACATATTCTTCTTGGAATCTTCTGTTGCCACTCATCCAGAGGAGCAAGCCACTGTGAACCAGAGACTAGAGCACTCTTGTCCAAAGAGAGATGCTCTTACTTTTCAAATATTCTCTGGAAGGATTCTTGGGATTCCAAAGTTCAAGGAAATATCTCTCTCTCCCTCCTTGGGAAAACAAAAGTCTGGTCTTCTCCTTTCCCAATCAATTTTTGATAGTTGGAACGGTGGGGCAAAACTTAAAAGTTGATGGGGAAAGGAGAAGACCCGGACCCTTCGTCTTTTCCAAAGAAAGAGAATCCTTATTCAACTGTATAATATGACAATTCCTAAACATAATATTGTTCCGTATCTCTTGATCATTAAACACAATTCCTTCGTTTTTATTTTTTTTTAACAAATTTCATTGGTTGAACAACAAGAATTAATGATAACAATAGAAATTTCTCACTATGATATTCTTAAATTTCTTTATAGACCCTTTGAAAATTCAAAACTACCTATGTTATTGGCCAACGCATTAGTAAATTGTGTGTGTACGAACTCATTAATTTATTAATTAGAACTCCCGTCCTCACCTCCAAAAGCATCTCCAAGTTTTTTCACTAGGGCCCTTGGGTTTTGATTTCTTAAAATAGAAAAAAAAAACTTACTTATTTTCTTTCTAAATAAAATTAAAGTAATTGTCCAATTTTGAAAATATTATGAAGATTACATACGTCCTTATTAAATTGATGTGTTTCAAAAATCATTTTTAAGAATTTCGCATGATAAAAGTTTGGCAAAGATTTAAAAAAAAAAATGAAAAGAAAATAGTTAAAATCATGGGAAAAAGTCATCAAAAAGGCCAAATTTTGCCAACTATGACATATTTACTAAAAAATAAAATATCAAGTTACCAAAAATGGGAAACTTGTATATATGTAAAACATTTACTCTCCATTAGGGGTTTCATCAAAGAGTATTAATAAGAATTTACCTACATGAACAACGAAATGCAAACATTTTTGACAAAGCACCACACAGCTTAAGTAGAATGAAAGCGACGTCGTATTGACTGAAAAACGATATGAAGAAACCTTGATGGTGGGTTAATGTATCATGCATATACAAATTTGGGGTTTTTAATGCAAAAAGAAAAATTTTAAGATAAATATGTCACAGTAGGCATAATTTGAGTTTTTTATATTACAAAAAAAAAAAAAATGCATTTGAGAAATTTAATTGCAACACTATGTTGTCTATTTGAGAGCTTACCTTGTACTCTAACAATTATAGTGCACATAAATAAATATAACGTTTATTTTTGATAAATAGACTCCATAATAGATAAAATTAATGAATGTAATATCTTTTAATATGCTGTCAAAAGAGTAGTGTGGTAGAACTTCAATTAGATATAACAAATGTAATAGTCCGTCGACAAATTAATTTGGCCCAAGCCGGTCAACTCACCCCAATAAGAAATTGTTGATTCATATCAATTCGGGTTTTGATTTCAAATCTCAAAGAACAAGAACTAACCACCTATGTATAGAGAAGAATGAAATGCGGTGTCTAAATTTGCAAAATAGAAAACATAATCCTCAAACTAAATTACATCTCCCAACTTAGAGTAAAGTCACAGATATGGGTCGAGATCTGACCGTTCCTAAGTAAAAAGGACTTTGGGTGTCCAAAATTGATTTTCATAAATTTATTAATGGTCATTTGTAGAGTTTCAGGTAAATGCTAAGTCAACTTGGTCAATCTCCTCGATAGTTTCTCATGTACAAGAGAATGTCATATCGGGATTTGTTATAGCCCGCCAACTTTGACTGCATCATTGATAGAGAGAGTATCACCGATGTAGGCTGTTTTCTTTGCAGTGCCAAGACTAGAGAAGTCGAGCAAAACAAGAGTAAGCATATGCAGTGGGGCAGAGACCGCAACCCCAAGACAAGAGAACGAGAAAAGAAGAAAATCAACAAGGGTAGACTGATTTGAGCTGGGGATTGTATGCATGAAATGTGTTTCGAGGTGGATGGATTTGTACTCGAAAAATTGTATGTTTATGTTGTTAGACTATATACACACGCACATACACATATATATACACACATACATACATTTTGAAAGAATAACGTGTAGCTTCAAGATAAGAAATCGGTTAACTTCAAAGAGGTTAAATATAAAATTGTTCGATTGTTGGATTGCAAAATTCAGATTTCTCAATAAGATTCGTTTATAAACTTTTAAATTAAGACAAGATACATCACAACTGCGTTGGACGCAAATTGCGTAATCCCAAGATCTCCATAACTAGAACAATAATATGCATAATCGAGTAGAAAGATTAATGTACCTATTTGGAGATCCATTGTTCTTGAAGCGGAAGCGGAAACACAATGTTCCATGCGCAAGTCATTCTCCTCTATTGCCCTCTGTATCACTGGCTCAATGAGGCGGCCCCCCTCACGTTTAGCGTTAAGTAAATGCCCCTTAGGTGAGGATACATGTGAGAATTAGGGTTAAAGGAGAAACATAAGCACTATTTATAGAGTTTTCAACCAATCCCCCTCATTACGGGCCAGGCTCAACTCGGCCCACACTAGCCAGCCCATATTAGACTAATTAAGAAACCTTTTATTTCACTTTAGACCAACATTGTTTTACGGTAATCGTAAAAACAATAAATTACAATATCAATTAATTTAGTCCACATTAGGAAAACTCTTACATTCTCCCACTTTGATCGTATTGTATGTGCGCACATTTGGTCCAGAGATAATTCTTAATAGTCAATCCTATCCCATAAAGTCTTAAACATCGAATCATGGCGGTAATTGCATGTATACACACAGAGCCTTTCATGGTCACAAATGTTCTCAACTTTATTGACATGGATTCAATATGGTAGTGTGTCAAATGGATAACATCTCTCATAGAAAGATCCCATTTGTCAGTCATAATTCTTTTACCTTAGGTGTCACAAAAACTTGTGCTACTAGAAAATGCTTTATGGTTTCAATGAACCCACATATGTCTTGTCCTTCTGGTTAACATTTCTTTATGTATCGCAAGACATATGCACAAGGCTAATAACCGGATGCCCCTAGCCTTCACTCAAGGTTTATACAATCCCTTGAGACTTTATCAATATGTATTCAACATAATAACAATACATTCAAAAATATTTTATTGAATGCAAAAGTTGATACATATCAAACCGTTATAAAGTGTAACGAACACAGATGAAACATTTATCAGAGTAAAGCCAAAATAGCTCCAACTAAACAACAGCATCTCATGATGCTCCTTAGGCCATGCAAACGATATGTCACTCAAATACACACGAGCGTAAGCCTTTAGTTAGTGGATCTGCAATCACATCATCTGTGAAAATATATTATATTAAAATGCCACATTTCTGTACCGTTTGCTTTTGGTCAAAAATTTTGACCACCATATATTTAGACCCCTTGAAACCTCTGTAGTAAATAAATAATTCTACAAAATTGTTATCTCAATACAACCGTATGGGTCTATCCATAAAGTTAAAACGATTAACTTCTTCATGAGGTTTTAGAGCCTAAAAGAATATTACTAACACTGCTTACATAGTAGAAGATGCTATAGAACTTTATTTACTGCACTTACTGCTAACATAAATATGTATTCCGTTATTGATTGTATGTCATCAGAATAGCCAGCAAAGTTTACATCTAAATACCCTACTAACTGTAAGAATTGAATATGTCTGTAAATTAGCATATAATCTCTGGTCTTCTTTAAATACCTTAAAACATTCTTAACAACAATCCAGTGATCATGTTCTGGATATGACCGATATCTGCCTAGAAGTCCCGTCATAAAGACAACATTTAGTCTAGTGCAAATTCGAGTATACATTATACTTTTAAGTGCACTGACACAAGGTACGCCCTTTAATTAGATTTTCTTAATATCTAAATAAAGACAATGTGATAGATTTAGTCAATCACCCTTAACAACATGAGCAATTCCTAGCTTGCAACAATGTATATTAAATATTTCCAATATACAATCAGCGAATATCCTCCGAGAAAATCTAATATAATATGTCAAAAACAATCCTTACAGACCTCAGCACAAAGGATATAAGATATCTCAAGGTCACAACTTGTAAGCAAAATATTATGTACATAAAGTATGAGAAAAAATAAATTTCTTCCCACTAACCTTGCAATATATTGAATTACTTCGTTCCCAATTGAACAAAATAACAACACTATGAAACTTTAATAATATTATTTGGAAACTTGCTTAAGACTATAAATAAGACCTTTCAATCTACGCACAAGTTTACTTGAAACATTTGTTGCAAAATTCTCCAATTACACAATATAGATTTTGTTCTATTTGGCGTAACTTTATATCAAAATAAATTATTAATGTCACGTTCACTCTGAAAGAATATTTAAAGAAATAATTATTTCTTCACTATAAACAATCCACCCCTCTTTCAAAGTGAAAACTTTAGTTACCAATTTGGCTTTAAATTCCACAGTCTTTCTTTGAAATTCTTTTAGTTTTGTACGCCAATTTGCAACTAATGAACTTATGATCTTTAGGCAAGTAAGTTTCCAAACATTATGATGTTTCATAGATTGTATACTGCCTTTTATGGCATCTAATCACATACTTAATTGAAAACAAGAAACGACATTTATATAAGTTACTAAAACAACCATGTAGTGGATATTGTAATCATGCTCTTACAAATAGACTATATAGTATGATGATATAACTGATCGTCTTTCCCTAACAAATCTTCTTAATAAAGCTGCAACCATTTCATTCTGCACTTGAGAAGTTTAAGAAATTTCATTATAAACTATATCAAGAATAGTACCTTAAACCTCAACAAGTTTAGTCTATGGTACATAAGATTCCATAATTATCTGTATAGGTAAAGACAAAAACATATTAACTTTCATCATAATATTATCTTTAATAGTCTGAGAGTAGTTATCCTCTACAATTACGTCAATCTTTAGAAACTTTAGAGTCTGTAATTTCATAATTCTTGTACCTTCTTTAGGGTCATAAAATCAATACCCCTTTAACAATCTAGATAAGATACAAAATACTTCCAAGTGGATCTAAATTCCAACGCACTTAATATTGGATTAGATAATCTCACTTCTGCATAACACCTCTAAATTTAATATGATTCAAGTAATCTATGTCCAGTGTATAACTCAAAAAAAGTTTATGAAACAACTTTGATAAGAGACACCTTCTGTTTGTGAAAAAGTTGCTTTCATAATATCAGCTCACAGAAAACCGGATAAATTGGTCTTATTGATCATACTCATCACCATGTTCATTATGGTGCTTCATGCCTTTTAGTCAAATCTTCTTGTTAGGATTTTCAAGCAAGATAATTAAATTACCATCCCAGAATTTACCAAGTATTTGACAAATGACCATTTAAGCAATTCAGTATGGTCATACTTGCCAAAATATTTACCACTACTATTAGGCTTGACAACCTTCGAGACTAATTTTTAACCAGTTTATTCTTTATCATGGCCATTTTCTTTAAATAAAAAACTTTTGGAAATAACTTTTTAATCATATACGAAATGTATATGTCATTAGAATTTAAACACAATCTTTGCAGATATATCCTAATTTAAATATCAGACAAGACATAATTTCAAACAACTAAGGCTTCTATCATCTTATAGTAGTGCAGTCCGCAAGCAAACATCTTTTCAAGTGTTCCAGAATAGAACGCTTCATGGACAGTAAGCAAATTCAATTGCTATTTTCTCAAGCAACAAATCATATGTCCACAACTTAAAATTTTGAAGCAGTAAAAACCTCAATAATAATGAAGTTATTAATTACATGAAAGGTGACTGAAAACCAAGCAATATATATAATTAGCATCATGTGAGTACCGTGTAACTTGATGTACAAGTATACATCCAAAGAGTCACACGCATAATCATATAATCACCTTTGAGCATAATACATGACATGCAGTTGTACACTCCCCACATGATAGCGATTATGAGAATATATTCCAATTCTTCGTGAATTCATTACCTTTGGGCATATGAATCACTAGAATTAGTCACTCCTCCACCACACTATCATGTATCCCTCCATGAACTAATACACAATCACCTCCTTTGGGAGTATGACTACGCATTAGATCAAGAGACATCCTAATCATCATACGAGACCGAAATTTCTCAAACCCAATCAAGCGTACCACTTTGGCGGTCACTACTCAATTGAATCATTGAAATTCTCTCATACCAGGGATATAAACTTTACTCCTCATATACACCATATATATACAGCGAATCTGAAAGACAAATTCCAATGAGATCATTGATCATAGTAACACAAGAAACTTCTCATAATAGATAATAAAACATCTCTTATACACCCCGATTACATATTACCAAAACAACATAAAAAGAATGCTGATTTAAAATATCTCTCATGAGTTCATACGGTAAAAAATAACTCCAAGGCCAGCAACTAATTTATTAGCCAATTTTAGGTAACAAATATCATTACTTCAACCAGTAGCCTATAAATTGAGTCAAACCACATAACTAAATATCTAAATTATAACAGTAGATACTATTGCTCTGCATAAATATTGCCATACTCATTTATCATAAAAAATATTTAACTCGATAGACATTAACCAGTGACCATATGAATTTAGGTACAATATGCAATAATTTTACTAACATGCATTACCTACACTCAGCATATCTATTAATTAGTACAATCAGTTTGGTCACAGATTCTTAAGACGTCCATCATTCAAAAGTTACCAACATGTAAAAGAGTATGCATGAGCAATAAAAATTTCATGACTTTTACTGTTTCTCATTATCTCAAGATATGTCGCAACCAAATTTTTCGGGTGTGAAGGGTTTGGCTAATGGATTGTTAAGCCTAGACTTAACTCAAACTCTCCCAAGCCCATATCAATTCGCGACTTTAGGTTCAAGTTTTTAACATGCAATTAATTTTTAATTAGGAGTCGCCATTAATCTATTTTTGGTAGGTCGATTAGAAACTCAAGTAAAGTAATGGGAGATTTACTTTACTCCTACGAACCAGAGATTATGGGTACGGGGACTTTGTTACACTAGATTTCTCTAATGCCTTTTCGGTCCCATTCTTTTAATTTCAAAAAATGTTTGGCAGGTAGCTTGAATTGATTTTAAATTTATTTCCCTAATATGTGAGGTGATCATACGGGTGCGCAAACTACCAATTTAACATTCAAGAAAAGCAATGAATAAATTGCAAGACTTACCTCATAGTAACGAAAGCATCTGCGTTGTTAGATCATAATTCACATCAACAACCCTAGATATGATTTCTAATTAATACGGAATTTCTTTTTTTTGTTTTCACTTAATTAATGAATATCATGCAATATACAATGCAATATTAAGTAAATGACCTAATTCTAATGACATGTAATTTCTAATTAAATGGGCCTAGCAAAAATACTAAATGAGATACATCTCAATGAATCTAACCCTAATGACATGCATATGGCATTTTTTCTTTTTCCTAAAAGAATGCATTTTATCCTAAATAATAAAACTAATTTAACCTATGACTTTTTTTGTATTTTTCATGAAATTCGAAATTAGGTGAAATGTGAAAATTACCTAATTAGATTAAGATTCTAATTAGTTTATATTAGGAATTAGGTTGAGCCAAATCCTAATCTAAACTAAAATATTATCTTAACCAAAATAATCCTAAAATGAATATATCTAGAAAAGTACCTAAACTTATAATAAATTAAAAAATTATCTAAATTAAACTAAGTGAAATTTTTATCCTAATATGCAATGACGTGCAAACGTACCCTAACTCTACATGATATATGCATGGTGATTTTTTTTTTTTTTTTTGTGTCTTTCTTTTCTTTTTCTTTTTTTTTTTTTTTAAATTTCGAAATTAATAATTGAACATGCAATCCAAGTTAAAAAAGAACTAGCAACCTAAATTAATTGATTTGATTTTTTTTTATTTTTGAAAATTCGAAATAAAATTCCTATTATGAGCATGCAAACCCTAAAACTACATTTTTTTTTTTATTTTTTTTAAAGAAAACTAATCTAAGTAGCACCACAGCAAATCAAGCAATATTAATATCCAAATTGACGAACCATATCGCGCATGAGATCGGGTTGGCCAATTTCACATAAATCACGAATCGGATCTCGGGCGGGAGATTGGATTAGCAATTTCTTTAAGTAATTGCGAGTCGGATTTCGAGCGCGAAAATTGGACTGCCGATCACAAATTTCACAAGCAATTTCATGCCAGAAACTCTCAATCATACCTTAAGGAATAATTCCACTAAAAGACAAAATAAGTAAAATAATAATGAACGCTAAAATAGATAAAATAAATAAATGAAAACTACCTAATTGGATTTTGATTTTTTTTTCAAAAATAGGGCTCGGTTTGTGGGTACTCAACCAAGAGTAGCTGGTCGGAGATCCGGCAGGGGTAGCTAGTCGTTGGCGTTCGGAGCCTTGGCGAGAGTGGACCAGCAGTAGCAGCAAGTAACGGATGAGGCGGAGCTTCGAGCGGCTGCAGGCGAGGTGGGGTGCAACGAGCTGTGGCGTCATGGGTGGAGAAGCTACAGGAGCGTCGGAGACGGATCTTGGGTAGAGGTGAATCGGTGCCGAAACAGGGGAGCCCGGGACAGAGCAGGGGCAGCCGTGGCTTCGCCGAGGTATCACGAGCTGTAGGTGAGGCGGAGCGCGATAGTGGCTGGCAGAATGCTTCGCGGGTCGTTCCAGTAGTGGTGGTCCGGCTCAGGTCCAGCAGATATAGCAACCGCGGTTGGTCGCGGGTCAGGTGGGTGCAGCAACGCCGAGTTGAGCTCGCAGGTGGCAACGGCAGGGCGCAGCAGGCAAGCGAGGGCGTCGAGGCGTCGGGCTGGTGGAGCTGCTCGGCGTCAGCTCTAGGTTGCGAGCGGAGGCGAGCTCGACTCAGATCGGCCGACGTCGGAGCAGCGTGCAGGGGGGCCGGTGTTCAGATCTGGACGAGCAGTGGGAGGAGACGTGAGATCGTCGCAGTCAGATCAGCAGGGCGGCAGTGGTGCGCAGCGGGGCTGCATGTCGCGGCAAGACCAGCGAACGGCAGTGGCCGGTGCGGCCGTGCTCACAGCTGCGGAGGTGTGACGGATCGGGTAGCGAGAGAGTCCGGCGAAGGGCATTCGCGAAGAAGATGAACAGTGGCCTTGTTTTGTTTTTTTTTTGGGATATGTACAGTACAAGTCCTAAAACTTGTCAACAAAGTGCAATTGAGTCCTAAAACTTACAAAAAGTGCAATCAAGTCCTAAAACTTGTCAACTTGGTTCAATTCAGTCCTTCCGTTAACACCGTTAGTTTATATTAACGGAAATTGCTGATTTGGCTTAGTTTAATATTTTCTCTCTCCTACGTGGCAATTAGGGCAAGAAAAATTGTGCACGTAAGCGAAACGACGTTGTTTTGTGGGTATTGCCATTCTCAAAACGACGATGTCTCCCCTCCGTTTTTTTTCACGACGTCTCCTCCTCCGTTTCTCTGTTTCTTTACGAAATCTCTTCGATTCTTCCTCTCTCGAATCAAGAACCCTAAGCCCTAAATCTCGCAGATCTCTTCCCTCTTCCCGTCTCGAATCAACGCAACCCTAAGCCCGAAATCTCGACGCAGATCTCTTCCCTTCTTCCCGTCTCGAATCAACACAACCCTAAGCCCTAAATCTCAACGCAGATCATCGGTGCCTCGCGAGTTGCAGTTCTTCATCAAACGCTGGTGCGAGTACGCGCGACACTCGTCCCACGAGAGCCTTGGCGGTGGATCGAGCGGCGCCGACGGTGGAGGCGAGGTGAATTTGTTTGCACCGCTCGCTTACTCTGTGCTTGATAGGCTGAAGTCTCTGGATCGATTGACTCAGAGGACCTTGATTTCATATTGAGCAAATATGATCATTTTGGCCACGGTGAGATACTGAGTTTCTTCTCTCAGGTGTATTGGGGATTGTGATTACCGGAGCCGAGTCGCAAGGAGGTCGTCCCGGAGGCGAGGGTCAAGGATCGCGATTCCTTGGACGAGGCTAAGCGGAGCTCTCCTGATTACCGAGTGACAGGTCATTTCTGGATGAATCGTGCGTGCGTGTGTGTGTGGAGAATGATTGATTGCACTTGCGCGATGCGTGTCCTCCGTTTGCGTAAATTCTTTTGCTGCTTCTTACTGGTGTATCCGCAGGCTAGTTGTGGGACTTTGTGTTGTTATGATACCTCTACAATGGAACAGTAGCTCGCTGATTTTGTTGTTAGATTAAATCGATACATTAATCTCATCGAAGTGTTGTGGTGTTCTTCAATTCTAATCTACATCACTGTATTTGTGATTTGTCCATTAATGTAACTGATAATATAGTGTTTGATCATTTCTTTCAAGGCGTGGCTGAAGTTATCTACAACTTCACTAATTATAGAATTTGTTCTAGACAGCGACATCTTGAAACTTCAAGTTTATTTGGGGGGTGATGTGCGTATCTTCATCTCGCATCTATATTTACTTGATTAGAAAGGGACATGAGAATAATGTTTTTTCAGACTAAGATAGCGGGGATATGGTATGATGTGGGTTTAAAATGTATTACATATATGTGTCCTCTTGAAACTGGTCAACACTAGCTTTAGAAAGCCAGATTTGGCTTCCTGAACTGTCTATTTTGGTTGCGCTAATGAGCGTCTTCATTTAATCATTTCAGGGACAACAATAGCGGTTCATGCTGCTGATATAATTGCTTTGTCAAAGGTGACTGATTGTTTCCTCTTCGTGTTTCTCTTGTAGTTCTATTTCGGTTGCTATAGTTCATGACAATGGTGCTTTGATTTTGAGCGGCAGCTTACCTGCTTAGTGCTACCATAGGAGCACTGTCGTTTGCTCCAACCTAAGTCAATATGGAGATCAAACGACACAGATGAAACGTGCAGTCTTGTTGAGCGTATACTACACCCGGAACCCATTGAAGTATGTTTCAAATAGTTGTGTAGAGGTCGCTTTTTAAGCCTCATTTTTGTGCTAAATTAGTCATGGATTTCCTCTCATGCTTGAATGTTCCACTCGTTTATGGTGCAAATAGGCACGTTTAAATTGAACTTCTTTACATCGCATTGTTCGTACTTATTCACCGGAATCATCATCAAGGCTGATAAATGTACATGAATGTTACCGCACCGCTTAGTGGTGTCACATGACTATGAATGTTTTCAAAGAAGCGTAACTTAAGAAATCAGTTAAAGATTAGATGGCCTAATGATATATTGCCTCAACAACCAGTTCTGTTAAGAATTATCCTCTTTTGGAATTATCTATGGATATAACATTTTCCTGTTCTTCCCCATTTTTTTATGCTTGTTGCTGTCCCATAATCCTTTAAGTTGAATCTATAGATATAGTTCCTTTTCACTGTCGATGACGATACCAAATTTTCAACTGTATGTATTTCTGTCATTCGAAAAATGATAATTTATACTTTTAGTTAGATATCTAAAGTGAGGACTCTTATTTTGCACTTTATCAATCTTTTATTGCTCATGGGATGCTCTATAGTACTTGAAGTCCTTTTCTAGCTACAGGACGAGCTGTTGGTGTTCCAATCTTGTGAGGAGACTTACGATCACATCTTTTTTCATGATGCATTTTGCAGTAATCTGGTTGGCAACAACTTTGCATTGGACAACTCTGACAGAAGGTAAATGCCCTAGCGATTTTTTGTTTATGATGCTTGAGAGATCATAAACGGTAATCAATTCGATTGAAAACGGTTAGTTGATGTGTCCTCAGACTTGGCTTGAATGCCTACCTCGCTTTACGAGGATAATCACCCATCCCACCACCTTGCTAGGCATTGTAGATGTTTATATATCAAATTTGTCCTTTGTCGTAGTAATTCCATTAATTGAGATCACAGATGCATGCTGAATTTACATTAAAACTCACTCTCACGTTTGGTTGCTAATTCTATTGCTTTGAACGAATATAGATCATTTAAACACTGCCTACAAGAGAACTGTCATAGGTATCAACTTTCATATGATTGTCCTTGTTCATATGCCATTGTGGATGTCAGTTATTTGAATAAATACTGATACTGCAGTTTCACCATCATTCAATTCTTGTAATTGATGCTGTGGATAATCAGCAATTCTGCAAAGCTTAGTATTAGTATTCACTAATCAAGCCTTACGGTTCGAACCATGACTTGGAGAAGCTATCGCGGCTTCAATGATTTAAATTTTTTTAGCATTTAATTAGCAATTGCATCATCCATGAAGGAACCTTAAATGTTTCAGTGAAAGTCATAAAAATAAAGGAATTTTTCTTGCAATAGAATTATTTGCTTTTGGTTTAGTCATAAGTTCATGCTGCCATACTAGTCAATTGAATAAAATTTTCTAGTTTCCATGAACTTATTTTCATGTGCATGTTATTCTTGGAAACAAGATTTATATTGCATGGCCATATTTTCATCTTAGAGGTCTCTAGCTACTGTGTACAGTTTTGCGACACATGCTAAGATTAAATGTAGGACAACAGACGGGTGGTCTTTATCTGTGAATAAGTTGTCATTACATGTTTGTTTTGAAGGTTAACATGCCTTTATTCTCCTATGGTGTAGGTTTTGTTAGTTTGCAACTGTGATATGCTTTTTTAATATGGCGACAAGAAGAATGAGGGCAACAACTTCTAAATCAAGTGGTGTAACTCCTAATGAGGTCGAATCATAGTTAACCTGCTATTGTGGTCTTCGATCACCACTTCTTATTGCAAAAACAAAGAAAAACGCAGGAAGAAGGTTCTATGGATGTGCTAAGTTTGATGGTCCAGGTTGCTGCAATTTCTTCATGTGGGTTGACCAAAAAATACCGGATCAAGCGAGGGACATGATAGTCGAACTGCTTGAAAGAAATCAAGCACTATCGAAGTCAAGCCAATCCAAATGCAACGACGATTATGTAAGCTCACTGATAGCTAAAATGAAGGCGCAAAAGGCGAAAAATGGATTTTAAAGGAAGAGCTTGCACGAGTGAAGAAAGAGAAGATGCTCTATCAATTGGGATTTTTTCTATGCATGTGTTATATCATTATGGGGATTATATTTAATGTGAAAGCCAGTGAGAAGTTTCTAAGTCTTCCATAGTGCTTGTTTCTAAGTTTGTATTTAATAACTTTATCCCGATTCTCTTTTGCCCTATAAAATTAGGAAACTCATGTTGCGTGGAAATGTAAACAATTTCGTGTGTTCTTTTAGTGAATGCTATTTGGATGATGATATTTTAAATGTTCCATCAAAGGAAAAAAGACAGCACTCTCAGGTATTTATGGAAATGAAGTCTGGGAAGCTTGTTTTCCTCTATATAAGCTGCCCTCGCCCTTCGAACTTTTGCTTCATCAAATCAAAAGCATCTAGAAAGGAGAGAAAAAGGTACTGTTTGGGGCATGAAGTAAAGGGAGTTACGTGACAAAGCCGGCTCTTTGGATTTTTGAAAGTTTCAAACCCCCCGTTCGGGACTTTCCACGCCTTGACAAATTATGCTGCTTTTGCATTCTGACGAATGTTAGCTTGCACGACTCTCTCTTTCTTGGCTTACGTCAGAAGAAAGGAAAGAACTTTCCAAGCAAGCCCTCTCTTGTTTCTTTCAAAAGGGTTCCTTTCCTCGAGCATTCGAGCATGCTGGTTTCGTTGTCAAGTTCATCTAATGCCGGTTTCATTGTCAAGTTCATCATCACAAAGTCAAAGCATTAGATAGGACTGTATGAGCACGTCTTCTTTAAGTATATCCTGCATTGATTTTTGTTAAGCTGGGAATAGATTTTTCTCATGCTCGACACAATTAGTTTCGGCTAGAGTCTGAGCGATGAATTCAGTTGAAATGATTAATGTTTGGTTAAACCCAAATGAAATTACGAAGTTCGTCTTCTGGTTCGTGATATTTTGACTCATTTGTTCATCAACTATCTTTTTTTTCTGGCCCATTAAGTCATCGTGTTGACCTCTCTTTGCCTAGAATCTACTTCTATTTCCAGTGATTCGATTCAAATTCGAAGGAACAGAACATGATGGCTAACCAATCCGGCAACGACAATCACAGACAGAGGGCAGGACGATCTAGGAGAACATTCCAATTTGTTGTTGCCACGACGTTTAGTATTTGGCTGCTCTTTTAGATAATTATCAATTCGACAGTCAAAGACATCGCTAGAACGAGGAGAACATAAGCATCCCGGACTCGGGCCTGCTTCTTTTAGGCCGTAAGGTGAATCTCGGATTCATGGCAGGAGGTCTTGTACCATATTACGAGGAGCACTCTTACCGCGGCGACAATGATATAGCCGGTGAAAGCGAAAGGACTGAGAAGTTGATAGGAGAGGCAAGGGAGGGTCTGATTCGTGAAGAGAGCATTGGTTTTCCGAAATTGATTGTAGAAGTAACCAGCAATGGCAGAGTTCGAGATGGAGGGGCAGTGACTTACGAAGGCAATGTCTTCGTGGATGAGAACGAGGTACCACCCAATGTGAGCGGTGTGTACGCGATGAAATCTTGGCCGAAACGAGATATAAAACTAAGTAAATATCGCGACTTTGAATGTATTAGCCACTCTTGCAATTCGCACAATTCATACATTCTGAGAATTAGATATTCTATCGTTTGATTATATTAAATAAGTGTCTCGAGAGTACTTATTAACGACCCTTAAGATTGTGAAGGGGCATTCTGTATTATGTGCTTAATGTGTAAAATTCTGTGTAATGCATGAGAGTGGGACCTTGATAAACCATCACGTCACAACTGGAGATAGGAAATTAGAAATTTATTTCACGGACTTTGTGGAGAGAGAGAGAGAGAGAGAGAGAGAGAGAGAGAGAGAGAGAGAGAGAGAGAGTCACGTCTCTCCATCTAGCATCACTCACGAGCCCGTGGGGAGAAGGAGAAGGGCCATTTAGTACCAAGTGGAATCGCACACGAGAAGACCTGACGACCACGAGGGTGAGGGGGCCGGGGGGCGCGACGACGACGACTACTACAAAAAGATCTTTCGAGGACCACGAGGCCTCCGTCCCCATTGTCCGAACAAGGGGGGAAGCATCCGAATCCACCCCCCATGGCATGCTACCTTCTTTTTGACATTATGTAAGTTGTGAATATATATGGAGACTGTACTGAGGTGCTCAACAGATATAAAACTCCTATTCAAATAAAGAAACTGAAAAGGAACATGCACGTACCATGGCATGCTGCTTCAGATACACGGATGCAAAACAAAGGTGCTCTTTTCTTAGGCAGATAAATTTGCACATTGCACTACTGCATCCAAGCATCATAAACAGACGGATACGATATTCTCAAATGTATACAGCAAAAGGGACGAGTCATTAAACACAGTCCCAACATGTTCTTTGATAATTACAAAATCACTAAAATTGATTGCTACAAAACACTACAAACCACAAACCATATAAGAAATTGGCCAGCAAAAACAACACCCAAGATAATGTTAAAGGAGAATTTCTTGTTGCAACTTTCATGAGACAAGACACATTTAGCAAGCACATCAATGCAAGTCTACTGTCTCGGGTGGTTGAACTATCTCGGGTGGTCCACCAGGTTCATTGTGTGCTTGATTCATAAGTCGTGAGCTTTTAATTGTATATGGTGTGCCTTTTGTGACTCATTTCCAAATAGGCTTTGCGGGAGCAATTGAAGTATGAGATGACTGAGGCTGTGAACTCATTGGCGGTTGTAATGGTGGCTTCGGCTTCGGCTTTATGGCAACATGTTTTTGGGATTGAGGCTGAGAACTTGCCTGGGGGTGCAATGGTGGCTTTGGCTTTACACCGATGTGCTTTTGAGGATAAGTTCTTAATGCTTGAAGCTGCAAACTGTCCTGGAGTTGCAATGGTGGCTTTGACTTCACAACAACATGCTTTTGAAGAGCACTTTGAGATGACTGAGGCTATGCACTAGCTTGGGGATGCGCTTTTGCCATTGAAGCTCCTAAAACTACTCCTTTGTCCGATTGTTTCGATAATCTTGTATCAGTTGAGACAGGCTACAAAAGAATGGGTATGTTTTTAGTTCAAGGAGACAATCAATTCCCATTGTAAAGTGTTAAAACATACTCACATTGAGAATTTGAAGGTTGTTTTTAGGAGTTGTGTAAACATACCATTTTCTTTTTCTTGTTCGGTTGTGACTGCCCTTGTATCGTTTCCATTTCAATGGCGGGTCTTTTAAACTGAAAAAAATAAAATAAAATCGAATGTGACAATGTAATTACAACACATGAATGCATGGCTGGTGAGGTATTACTCACCGGGATTTTTTGAGGTCTGCTGCTAGCTATTGCATTGGCTTGAGCACGAAAAAATCCTTGTCGTTGATTAACACTAGTTTCAGCAAAAGAATTGGCTTGTCCACTACATCCACTTACATTAGCAGTAGCCCAACATCCTCTTTCATTTACACTAGACTGAGCTTTAGCATTGGCTAAAGTATCTTGCACTGGTCCAGTGAGTTCTGTACAAGCATTGACTGAAGTATCCTCTGCTGGCACATCGACTTGAGCAAAAGTATTGGCTGAAGTATCTTCAATTGGTGCACTAGCTTCTGCAAAAGCATTGGCAGAAGTATCTTCTACTTGTGCACTAGCTTCTGCAAAAGCATTGGCTGAAGAATTTATCTGCCCACTATTATCTTGTACAAGTGCACTGGCTTCTGCAGAAGCAATGACATGGCCTTTGGATCCTCCTTGAGTTGTACTTGCCGTTGCTGTAGCTTTAGCCTGCATATATATACATCATTAGTAAATCGAAATCTTCACATTTATAACTTATAATGCATGAATCTATCACAACATACTTGTCTTTTTTTAGGCCTTGATCCACTGGAATTGACTTGAGATTGAGCTTCAGGTGCATTTGCATGGGCCTAAAAAGCACATAGTAAGCATTCATGACAAGACAACAGGCTTAGAATCAACAAAATCAATTAGTTAAGAAATACCTTTCTCAGAGGACATCCTTTACAATTATGTCCAACCACATGGCAAGTAGAACAAGTCATTCGCTTACCCTCTTTAGTCATTCTGTTCCCTCTTACAAGCTCAAGTGGTTGCTTTCTTCTGCTCCTTTTTGGCCTACCAGGCATCTTTTTGATCGGTGGGGGCTAAGGAGCTTCTTTATTAGTTTTGCCCCAAAATTTTTGTCCTCTCACAGTAGGCATCATGAATTGATAAGCACTTAAGTATTTGTTCTTGTTATAGCAATCGGCTAGGTAGTCACTTGGATCATTTTTCTTGTGGTGTATTGCACATATAGCATGGCAACATGGGATTCCACTAACTTCCCAAGCTCTACAAGAACAAGTATTCAAATTGAAGTCTACAACATATTTGTCATCATTTTCCATAATCTCGTATCCTTGATCTCCATTCCATATCAAATGGTAATATCTACTAGCCACTGTATTCTGACGTAACTTATGCACAATCCTTGGACCATAATTCCTTGTCCACTTAGCACATGCATCCCTTTGACTGTGCATTCTATTCATAATCATGATTCTAATATCTTCAAGCATACTCACAATGGCCTTGCACCTAGCTTCCACACACCTACCATTGAAAGCTTCACTAAAATTATTATCAACAACATCACATTTTATGTCGGTGTTAAAGAAGGCTTTAGACTAGTGCTTTGGCTCAATCTGGAATAGTTCATCATGACCTTATGGAGTCATTTCCTTCAATCTTTGTTTATGCACCTCAAAATCTGACATATTAGTACTCTTAGCACATTTCCAGAATTCTCTCATCAACTGCTTTCCTTTGTATTTTTTACCCCAATTAGAATATATATGCCTCGCACACATTCTATGTTCTGCATTTGGCAAAAGTTCAACTACTGAAGGAATGAGGCCCTAATATATATATATATATATATATATATATATATATATATATATATATATATATATATATATATATAACATTAATATTGGAAATCATTATATACATTGTTTCAAACAAATTCAAGATGAGCGATAGTAGTTTTACATACCTTTTGTTGGTCACTTATTAAGGCCCATCCATTACCATTACCCATGTCAAGATCTTCTTTCAACAAGTTGATAAACTAACTCCATGTGTCCTTATTCTCAATTCTTACGACTGCCCATGCTACTGGATACATTTGATTGTTAGCATCCCTCCTCACAGCACACAACAACTCACCCTTGATCAATCCCCTAAGAAAACATCCATCTAATCCAATGATCTTCCGACACCCTGCCAAAAATCCTTTCCTACAGGCATCAAAGCAAATGTAAGTCCTATCAAATAATGGTAAGGAATCTGGTAGTGGTCTTTCAACTTTCATTATAAATGTGCTTGCCCGGCTTGCAATGTAAAGCTCTCCCAAGTAATCGTACATCAGTGCATACTCTTTCTTATAATTGCCTTGTAATTCCTTGAACACTTTTAGCTTTGTTCTCTTGCATTGGCTCACAGTGACATTCACCCCCAACTGTTTTCTAACCAATATCTTCAACTGAGGTGCTTTAACTTTAGGCATTGCAGAAATGAGAATCATGAAGTGTTTAGCTAAAAAAGAACTACAAACTCTTTTATTCTCAAAAGTAATAGCACATATATGCTCATCAATGTACTTTTTCAAATGAAATGATCCAGTTTGGCTATTGAGAGCATCATAAATCATCCAGTTACAATTAGCTTGGGCACACCTAGCTCTTACAAATCCAGTGATGTTCTTGGTGTATTTAATTGTTCTTTGCTCAACCACTGATTACCTCAAAATTGCATCTTTGAACTCACTTGAATCTTCAAATGTCATGCCAACAACAAATACTGGATTCTTACAATTTCGATCATATGATGGAAACCTACTCCTTCTTCTTGAAATAATATCATTTTCTTCTTTTTCACTCTCATCATCTAAATCTGAATGAAGACTTTCTTCTTCATTTGAATCATAGTACTCTGTTTCGCACCCAGACACATCCACCATTAGAGGATCAACTGATAATGGAGTTTGAGAGCCAATGTCTAATTGAGAAGTTTCTTCAATGTTAGTTCCAATTTTGAGTTTATGTCTCGTTGAAAATTCCTTTAAATTTCTTCTTGCATTAACCAATTCACAATCATCATCGTCACTTGACTCTTCAACATCCACCAAATTACATGCATCATCATTCTCATCATCCACATCCCTACTTTCACCCTCAAGCTGATTCCCATCACCATCGGCATTTCCAATTATATTTTCAAACACATCATCAGCCACATTATTAACACTTTCTATATTCACATCAAACAAACCTTCAGTTTCCATCTCAACTCCCCCTATCTCATCAAGCGTTTCTTCATCATCGACATGCTCAACATACAATTCAATATTTTCAGAGTGAAGATGATGATAAAATTGATCTATCACATCAGAGTTATCCTATAAGTACCTAAGAGTTACTCCATCTTCAAGAATAGTACTTCTAGGAACTCTATAAAAGAGCTTTTCTATCTTACGCCCACACAGAACCTCAACAGCTGAAATTATGTTGGATAATGAACCCTTACTTAAGTCTACTTCAACAACATCGACCTTTCCATCTACGTATTCTAAGGGCGGTCCAACTTGAAATTTACCTCCAAAGAAAACAGTGACATAAACTTTGTTGTTGCCCATTGGACCTACAAAGGAATAGAAACAAATAGCACTTTCAATCGTAAAATTTCATCTAAAAACTACTAATGACTTCACTTGTAAAGAGAAATAGGTAGGGTAAACATACCCATGTTGATGGATGACCTTGAGAGTAGTCAACCCTCCAATACAAGCATCAGCAAACCAGCATAAGCAAAAAAGGAGTTGAAAGTGATAGTAAACTGAACTAATTATGCCTGAGCAATGAACTGCCCGCTGAAAACTTTCCCAAATCTTGGAGCCTCCGGCGAAGTGATCCCTTGAAATATGTAAGGTAACTGTAAACCCAATCTCCTGTCCTCCTCTTGTTGAGGCATTCAACAAAAGGAAAGCGTATTAAGGGGAGAAAGGTTATATGGACTTACAGATTCCTTCCCCCTATTGCAAGGAAAATTCTACTGAAGACAGTTTAATCCTGAAGGGAGAAGGCTAAGATAAAAGAATTAAATTTTATTCAGTTGACCAGTATGGCAGCATGAACTTATGACTAAACCAAAAGCAGATAATTCTATTGCAAGAAAAATTCCTTTATTTTTATGACTTTCACTGAAACATTTAAGGTTCCTTCATGGATGATGCAATTGCTAATTAAATGCTAAAAAATTTTAAATCATTGAAGCGGCGATAGCTTCTCCAAGTCATGGTTCGAACCGTAAGGCTTGATTAGTGAATACTAATACTGAGCTTTGCAGAATTGCTGATTATCCATAGCATCAATTACAAGAATTGAATGATGGTGAAACTGCAGTATCAGTATTTATTCAAATAACTGACATCCGCAATGGCATATGAACAAGGACAATCATATGAAAGTTGATACCTATGACAGTTCTCTTGTAGGCAGTGTTTAAATGATCTATATTCGTTCGAAGCAATAGAATTAGCAACCAAACGTGAGAGTGAGTTTTAATGTAAATTCAGCATGCATCGTGATCTCAATTAATGGAATTACTACGACAAAGGACAAATTTGATATATAAACATCTAGAATGCCTAGCAAGGTGGTGGGATGGGTGATTATCCTCGTAAAGCGAGGTAGGCATTCAAGCCAAGTCTGAGGACACATCAGCTAACCGTTTTCAATCGAATTGATTACCGTTTATGATCTCTCAAGCATCATAAGCAAAAAATCGCTAGGGCATTTACCTTCTGTCAGAGTTGTCCAATGCAAAGTTGTTGCCAACCAGATTACTGCAAAATGCATCATGAAAAAAGATGTGATCGTAAGTCTCCTCACAAGATTGGAACACCAACAGCTCATCCTGTAGCTAGAAAATGACTTCAAGTACTATAGAGCATCCCATGAGCAATAAAAGATTGATAAAGTGCAAAAGAAGAGTCCTCACTTTAGATATCTAACTAAAAGTATAAATTATCATTTTTCGAATGACGAAATACATACAGTTGAAAATTTGGTATCGTCATCGACGGTGAAAAGGAACTATATCTATAGATTCAACTTAAAGGATTATGGGACAGCAACAAGCATAAAAAAATGGGGAAGAACAGGAAAATGTTATATCCATAGATAATTCCAAAAGAGGATAATTCTTGAAGAACCTGGTTGTTGAGGCAATATATCATTAGGCCATCTAATCTTTAAGCGATTTGTTAAGTTACGGTTCTTTGAAAACATTCATAGTCATGTGACACCACTAAGCGTGTACTTGTGTAACATTCATGTACATTTATCAGCCTTGATGATGATTCCAGTGAATAAGTATTGAACAATGCGATGTAAAGAAGTTCAATTTAAACGTGCCTATTTGCACCATAAACGAGTGGAACATTCAAGCGTGAGAGGAAATCCATGACTAATTTAGCACAAAAATGAGGCTTAATCAGGAGAGCTCCGCTTAATTTAGGAAATCCATGACTAATCAGGAGAGCTCCGCTTAGCCTCGTCCAAGGAATCGCGATCCTCGACCCTCGCCTCCGGGACGACCTCCTCGCGACTCGTTTTCGGTAATCACAATCCCCAATACACCTGAGAGAAGAAAATCAGTATCTCACCGTGGCCAAAATAATCATATTTGCTCAATTTGAAATCAGGGTCCTCTGAGTCAACCGGTCCAGAGACTTCAGCCTGTCAAGCACAGAGTAAGCGAGCGGTGCAAACAAATTCACCTCGCCTCCACCATCGGCGCCGCTCGATCCACTCGCCTCCACCGTCGGCGCTGCTCGATCCACCGCCAAGGCTCTCGTGGGACGAGTGTCGCGTGTACTCGCACCAGCGTTTGATGAAGAACTGCAACTCGCGAGGCACCGGTGATCTGCGTCGAGATTTAGGGCTTAGGGTTGCGTTGATTCGAGACGGGAAGAAAGGAAGAGATCTGCGTCGAGATTTCGAGCTTAGGGTTGCGTTGATTCGAGAGGGGAAGAGGGAAGAGATCTGCGAGATTTAGGGCTTAGGGTTCTTGATTCGAGAGAGGAAGAATCGAAGGGATTTCGTAAAGAAACGGAGAAACGGAGGAGACGTCGTGAAAAAAAAAACGGAGGGGAGACGTCGTTGTTTTGAGAATGGCAATACCCACAAAACGACGTCATTTCGCTTACGTGCACAATTTTTCTTACCCCAATTGCCACGTAGGAGAGAGAAAATATTAAAATAAGCCAAATCAGCAATTTCCGTTAATATAAACTAACGATGTTAACGGAAGGACTGAATTGAATCAAGTTGACAAGTTTCAGGACTTGATTGCACTTTTTGTAAGTTTTAGGACTCAATTGCACTTTGTTGACAAGTTTTAGGACTTGTACTGTACATATCCCTTTTTTTTTTCTTTTCTTCCTGCTGGCCAGTCACACTCAGGCGTCTCTCCCCACTACTGCACTGTTGCTGTCCCTTCCCTTGTACTTTCTTCAACAGAAAGGGAAAAACCTAGCTTTCCCTCCAACGAAGGAAAATTTTCTCTTTTGTGTTTGAATTTCTTCAACCTTCGAATCCAGAGAAAAAACCCCCACCATATGGCCGTGTATTCAATGTGTGTGGCCCCCCCTTTCAACCCTATGTATTTTTTTATAGGGCACGGATTAGGGTTTTTAAATTTTTCAAATCCATATCCACGAAGATTTATTTTCGAAACACGATGTTTATTTTTTTCCAAACGTAATATTTGCTTTTGAATTGAAATCTCACAAAGATAAATCCGTAAAATCTCTTCGAGGATACGAGCTTGGACCAATTTGCTTTCTTCATGAGCTTAGCTCGACTCATCAAATTAAAGCTTTTGAACCATCAATTCGAACCCATCCGTTCCCGGTCCAATGCAAATAGAAAATGCACCTAAAACTATATGCTATGCGATTAACTATTTTTTCAGGAATAAAATTAACCCCTAATTTTTAATATGATAAATGACTAAATGGGTCGCCAAAATTTAGGTGTCAACAAGATATATTCAATTACTATTTTATAATGATTGTATCTCATTAAGCCAGCTTCAATTCACAATAAAGTTTGATTTTTATTGATAAATCACATATTTATAATGATTATGTGATAATATACCTATAACCCAACACTTATATTTCCAAAATCACAGAAAATATAAGAAAAATACGCAAAAATACACTAAAAATACATGTATTTAGGGTTTCATATGCAATTTCACATCTATAAAAGCATCAAACATATAAAATAAATATACCACGAGATAGAAAATCACCATACGAGTCCAACGCCGCTAGCCACGCGCCGAAGGGAGGCTCCACGCGCTCACACGCGCCGCCTGAGTGCGTGGCGTGTGGAGCTTACGCGCGGCGCGTGTTCAACGCCCAGGTGGCACGTGGCCGCGTGTGGGGGCGCATGCGGCATCCCCTAGCAACACGCCGCCAACCCTCTTACTCGTCTCGTCTCCACCAATCCAAATTTGTGATTTAATTTAATTTTCATTGAACAAAAAGTCTCGAAAATCACAAATTATGGCAAGATCCGTACTAATTATGGCTAATCCGTACAAATTAGGGCAAAATAAATTGCGTTCAAGTTATAAGGTTATGGAGGCTCTGATATCACATGTTGGACGCAAATTGCGTAATCCTAAGATCTCCATAACAAGAATATACATAATCGAGTAGAAAGATTAACGCACTTGTTTTGGGATCCATTGTTCTTGAAGCGGAAACGGAAACACAATGTTCCACACGCAAGTCCTTCTCCTCTATTGCCTTCCGTATCACTGGCTCAATGAGGTGGCCCCCCTCATGTTTAGCGTTAGGTAAACGCCCCTTAGGTGAGGATACATGTGAGAATTAGGGTTAGAGGAGAAACTTGAGCACTATTTATAGAGTTTTCAGCCAGTCCCCCTCATTACGGGCCAGGCTCAACTCGGCCCACACTAGCCAGCCCATATTAGACTAATTAAGAAACCTTCTATCTCACTTTAGACCAACCATGTTTTACGGTAACCGTAAAAACAGTAAATTACAATATTAATTAATTTAGTCCACATTAGGAAAACTCTTACAAAATGGACTTTTTCTTTTCTTTTTTCTAGGCTGGAAACTAATTAATATGGATTATGGTTAATATGTATTGCGGAGAATTATCATCGCAAAAGAATTTTATTTTTCCTTCAATTCAGTACTTGTGTTGTATATATTTTGTTAAATTTTCATAATTTCGAGGAACATCCTATCTTGCTATTATCGCAATAACAAAGAAACGCAGCCACAATTACCAAAAGTCATTTTTGAAGAAACTAATCTAATCGAACTTCCAGCATAATAGAGCTAACAGTTAAAGTGTTAGAAAACTCCTAAACAAATTGTGTTTGTGTCAATTTGGTCATAAACTTTTAATCAATGTCAATTTAGTCATAAACCTTTTAACCTAGTGTTTAGGGCAATGTCTCTCCCTCCGTAGGAAAACAAAAGTCTAGTCTTCTCCTTTCCAAACGATTTTTGGTAGTTGGAATATTGGGGCAAAACTTAAAAAGTCGATAGGGAAAAGAGAAGACTCTTTATCTTTTACGAAGAAAGAGACTTCTTGGTAAACACTAAAATACAACAATCCCAAAATAAAATATTGCAACGTAACTCTCAATCGTTAAACAATAATCTTTTCACTTTTAACGAAATTCATCAGTTGAACAACAAGAACTAATGATAACCTTAAAAAATTTCTCTTCACAATATCCTTAAATTTCTTTATATACCCTTTGAAAATCCCAAATTGCCTATATATCGGATGACGCATTTGGTAAATGATGTGTCCCAACTCATTAGCTAATTAATTAGGGTTCCCACTCTCACCACCACAAGCATCTGCAAGCTTTTTATTTAGTGCCCTTGGATTTTGATTTCTTAAAATAGAAATAAACTTCATTTGTTGTCTTTTCTAATAAACTTTGAATGCATCATTGATAGAGAATATCAATCACGCAGGCTGCTTTCATTACATTGCCGAGACTTGAGAACTCAAGCAATAGTAAGCGTATGCACTGGGGAGAGATCACAATTCCAAAACGGGAGAATGAGAAAGAATAAAAATCAACAAGAGCAAGACCCATTTGAGCTAGTGATTGTATGCATGAAATACGTTTCAAGGGGGATGGGTTTATACTTGAAAATATGTATTTTTCTGTTCATAGACTATATATATGCATTCTAAAAAAGAATAAAGTGCAGCTTCAAAATAATTAATCAACTAGCTTCAAAGAGGTAAATAATAAACTTTTTCAATTGTTGTGTTACAAAATGGAGATTTCAAAATAAGATTCTATTCAAATGAAGACAAGATACATCGCACATGGATCTTTTTTTTTTTCATTTTTTTTCTGGGCTACAATTTCTATCTAATATGGATTGCGGTTGATACATATTTGCAGAGAATTATCGTCGCCAAGAATTTAATTTTTCCTTTTCCTTTTTCTGGTCAAACAACTGTAGTTGTTAGCTTAGTTCAAGCCGTGGAGTTAACCTCAGTTTGTCCTGGAGAATTGCATGAGACGATTCTACAACAGTTCCTCGTGCGACGAAGTCTTTGTGCGGTGCGGGGCAGTGCCCGTTTAAATTTTTCAAATGCACGATTTACTTGACATATATTTCTTGAATCTTTCGTCGCTACTCATCGAGAAAAATGGGTCATTGTGGGCCAGAGAGTGGTGCACAATTGTCACGGGAGATCTGCTCTTATTTTCCAAACAATCCCGGAAAGAAAAAGTCTTGGTCTTCTCCTTTCCCAATCAAAGAAAGAGAATTCTTGCTAAACTCTATATTTGAACGATTGCAAAACTTAATATTGTGCCATAACTCTGAAAGGCCAACTAGTTAACAAATTTCGTAAGTTAACTTACAATAAGTTATAATCATCTTAACAATTTCTCTCTATAAATTTTTAGATTTCTTTGGAGAGATTGATTGAAAATCCCAATCGCTGATGTAATTGGATGACGTATTGATAGATAATGTGCCAACCAACTCAATAACTTATTAGTTTGGGCTTCGACGCTCTCCATCATAAGTATTCACGAATTTTTCAGATGGGCCCTTTACCAACTAATAATACAACTCCACTTATCAAATTTCCAATAGAAATCTGGCCACAAGAAATGAATCAACACCAACAAATAGACACATGGGCAGGCCGAATCACATCGATAATGTAAATCTATCGGTAAAAAAAAATCAACATTACCTAGAGTGTCTCCTTTGGCAATAGTAAAATTGTATCAGTTGATAATAGAGCCTAGATTTGGCTGGTCGCTATTGTCTTAAACTGAATGTCAATGCACCTGTAGCTCGTGTACATGACCACCATAATTTTTTCTTTTTTGGGGGGGTCAGAAATTATATCTTTTATTACTTAAACCAAAATCCAGTTCGGTGGTAGCTCTCCTGCTCGATGGGCTTTTGTAGCCCAATCCGCTGTTCAATTGGCTTCTCTGGGCTTGTGGATCAGAATGACGCTTTGCTGCTGGAGCAAGAGTCTGCACTCTTCCATAATAGTTCTGGCAGCTTGTGGCCCAATATGCACTGGACGAATTCTAGATTTTCAGAGGACAGCTCAACTCCCTGTTCACTTCCAAAGTACAATTCAGTTCGTGCGTTGCCTGCTTGCTCTGTCTTCTTCAGCCAAGACTGAAGACGTGTGAATGAGTTTGGCGAATCCATCAACGAGGCGTCCTCGACCGTTTGTAACAACACCAGCTACCGAGCCTGACACTGTGGAGCTGCTCCATGCACTGTCGACGTTAATTTTGCAGGTTATGGGCTTCTTCATGGTGCTGGTTTCCAGATCTGAGCTGATCTATGGCTATTGAACTGTATTTTTCAGGTGCCGTTTATGGAATAGGAGGGACATGGAGATTGCGTCTTCAAAGATCGAGCTGAGGTTTGGCCTGCGAGCTAGGAAGACCATGGCGTTCCTTGCTTTCCAGTTCTGCCATAAAATTCCAGCAAAAAGCGCTTTTCCCTGAGGATCAGCCGACCACCATAATTTCAAAACAGCCGATTTGAGAAGAGAAGTACAACATCTCCAACAACAATTGGAGCAATCTCCATTGTTAAGGCCTGACGATACCCATCGTAACCATGAAGAGGAAGAAGACAAGAGGAGATTAACCCATTCCTTGATGTTCATTTTGACGCAACTTGTGAAGTGGCTTCTTTGCATCACAGTTGTTGGAATCGTGATTCTTATGATTTCGATGTTAAAGTAGACATTTCAAACTTCGAAGGCACTATGCATTGGAAGGCTTCATTGATTGGCTCAACACAACTGAGCAAGTTTTTGATTATGAGAATATGGCGGAGAATCGAAAGGTGAAGCTTGTGGCCATCAAGTTAAAACAGGCATGCTTCTATTTGGTGGGAAAATCTAAAATGTCAAAGAACTTGTGAAGGAAAGCAACGTATCAAAGCATGCTTTGATTTACTTCTAAACATTTTAACAATGTAGCAAATTAGTCCGTATAACTAATTTTGGTTGGAAATAACTAACATGGACACCAACCAACTATTGGTCATTTTACATTGCATGGCTAGAACTAATGTGGACAAATTTTTTTTAATTTTTTAAAAATTTTGTTCCTTTTCTTTTCCATTGGCTTGTAGCTGGTACTTGGCCATGGCCGGCGACTGACCGACCATAGGCAAGGCCTAGTAAGGGTGCCATGGCCCTCGCCATTTTTGGAGAGGGCTTGACCCTCGCTTGGCCATAGGCCAAAGGGAAAGAAAAGGATAAAGAAATGAAAGGGAAAAATTGAAAATAAAAAGTTTTAATGGAAAAACTATCTACGTTAGCATTAGCCACGCCACATAAGATGGCCGCCAGTTGGCCGGTATCATGTTAGCAGTTTATGACCAAAATTGGTTGGAATGACTAAATGAGTAAGTCATCAAAAGGTTAGAATTAAATTGGCAAATCATCAAAAGGTTTAAGACTAAATTAGCAAATTGTCAAAAAATTTAAGATTAAATTCGTATAATTGAAAGGTTTTGAACTAAATTGGCTGTCGTATTATAGATTTAGAATCTCGGACAATTATTCCTCCCAAAAACTTTATCGGCAAGATGATTTCCATTTTTTTACCCCACAATCTGAAGCAAGAGGAGTTGTCCGTGGAAGAATGCAACACCAAATTTGAGCATGTTTTGCTATGATGTCATGTGGTGGCGGCAGACGAGCAAACTATAACTCGGTATTTTGACGGTCTTCATTTGAAAACTGCCGATGTAGTCCGATTACAACCTTATTGGACTTTTAATCAGGTCTTCACATTATCGATGAAGGTGGAAAAACAACACAAAGGAAGAAAGAGTGTGAAGTGAGAAGCCATTATCCAAAGAGGGATCCTTTAATCTTGAGAGTTTGACTTAAAAACCTTTAATTGCTCAAAGACCCATCGAGAAGAACAAGCTATTCTTGTCACAAAATGAGCTGCTCTTACTTTGCACATAATCTCGAGAGATTAATCTAGGATTCTAGAATTTAAGGAAATGTCTCTCATTCGGTGGGAAAGAAAAAGTCTGGTCTTCTCCTTCCCCAATCGATTTTTCGTAGTGTGTGTGCGTGGCAATTTTTTTCGTTTGGGGCGTTGATTAAGGCAAAAAAAGAAAGTTGATTGGGAAAGGACAAGATCTGACCATTTCCTTTTTTACGAAGAAAGGGACTTCTTGTTAAACTCTATGTTTGAACAATTCCAAAACATAACATTGCTTCATAGCTATTAGTCGTGAAGCAACAATGATGGACGAAAAAAGCCAGCTAGTTAACAAATTTCATCAGTTGAATGATAACAAAGCATAATAACATTAAAAAATTGCTCTCTACAATATTCTAAGATTTCAATTAGGGCCTTTGAATCTTCAAATAGAACAAAACATCACGTATTAAATTTTCTAATAAATTCAAAACAAATTTTATATTTTGAAGACGATTATGAATCATCATATCTATCCGATTCAAAAAATATTCGCGTTTTATAAAAATCAAATGGTGAGAATGGAAAGTTTTAAAAAAGTGAGAAAGCAAATAGTAAAAAGCACTTAAAACATTGTGCACAATGCACAATTCCACTTACATCCCCGAGAAGATTTTAATGAAGACATGTCATTTTCTACTAGGGTTTAGGCACCAAATTCCTTAAATTAGCTTACTTGCTCAAAACAGCTTTAAACTCAATGAGACACCAGGCTCCCCCTATTAACTAAACTAGCAAGATGGCGGTACGTTGCACAGTTCAACAAATCTTCACATCAATTGAGATTTCTGCTAGAGTTTACATGGAGTTTTACATAAATGGATCTGACCGTATCATGTAGATATGTCCTCCAATTAAAAAAAGATATGAATCGCAGAATTGCAATATCTATCGTATCATAATGTAGGCACATGCGACGTTTCGAGCACACAAAATAATTCGAGTCAATACGAACATGAAAGCATAAAGTAAAAATGCAAATCCTTTTTTTTTATAGGTTTCATCCATTTGTCAGAAATCTTCACTTTTGCCACATGTCGTGCTCAGTTGTTATTGAAATCTTCATGATTAGGTTTTGTGTTAATGTCACGCCCCGAACCCCGAGCGCGCGCACATCCCACTGCGGTCGATTCAAATGCAACATTCCCAGGTAGTGTCGCCGACCCCATTCATTTATTAATGCGCAAGTGGAACGTATTATAAAACCCCTGACAATAAAATATGGGATAGAAAAGCAGGAAGCAAAACCACAACATAACACTTTCATAATTCAACAGAATTATAAACAGCGGTCTATGGCCAAAAGTCTACAAAAGACCGGCTCTTAAAAGGAATTGTCCTACGACCTACAAGTCGGACACGTCCTCCAATCCTCCTAACTTCACCTCTGCAACTCCTCAAGGCTAACCAAAGCTATCTGGTCGCTCCGTCCACCAGGGACCTGAAATTTTAATCCCACAACCGGGATGAGACGATGTCTCAGCAAGTTCAACCCCCTAAACCCCTATTAGAAAGAAAATACGCCCCAGGTGGCCTAGTCACATCACACAGAAGACTTACCTCGCATTAGCCATCATCTACAGGTTAACACAATTTATATAATTCAACCACGTACAATTATGATAACCAAACAACCATGGCACAATCACATCATCAGAACAATTCAACCACTTGGATCGTCTCAGCGATCAATCGACTTGGCCGATTACATGTCATTCTAGCAAATCAATCATTGCTCTCAATCACGGCCCTATAGGAAGGTTTAACAACCAGTGGCAATCACGGCCCCACTCGGCACGACCTTTAATTAGGTGGTTCATCACGGCCTCACTGGGCACGACCTCTCATAGGTGGTCCATCACGGCCTCACTGGGCACGACCTCTCACAGGTGGTCCATCACGGCCTCACTGGGCACGACCTCTAATAGGTGGTCAATCACGGTCCCATTAGGCATGACCTTCCTTAGGTGGTTCATCACGGCCTTATTAGGCACGACCTCTCATAGGTGGTCCATCACGGCCTCACTGGGCATGACCTCCAATAGGTGGTTAATCACGGCCTCATTGGGCACGACCTCTAATAGGTGGTTAATCACGGCCAATCTCCCATCAATTTCAACACTTGGATTTTATAAAGAATCCCTATCTATTGCAATCACACTCAATTTGCCACAATTAATCATCAAACTCAAATTCTACATACACAGCAGCGATCGGCACGAAATTCTGAGAGTTTAGGGTCCCGACGAAATTTTCGAATTTTAATAAATAATTAAATTTATTCCGAAAATTAATTAAATAATAATATCCATATTTTCGTCATCCACACCCAATTTATAATATCCAACCATCAATTTCAAAATCCGAACGCATAGCAGCGATCGGCACAAAATTCTGAGCAATCGGGGTCAACAATAATTTTTCCGTTTTTTTTTTAAATAATTTCGGAATATAATATAATATTATAAATTCCAGAATTTCGAAACAATTAAATAATTCAAAAATAAAACCCTATTATGTCCCATCAAGGTTTATTATTAAATAAACTCTCTTAGCCTTTAATTAAACACACTTTAAATTAAACAAACCTTTTAATCCAAATCACAATTAAATAAACTAAGATATCCACCTAAACTTACTTAACTTAAACTAAGCACACTTAGAGCATAATTAACCGTCTAATCAAGATTTAGTGAGCTAAACTCACCGGATTAGCGAGCCGAGCAGACCAAAACAACGAGGACGACGCGAGGATCGACTTTCCTCAAGGCGGGCCGAGCATCCGAGCTCGGGAAGCCGGCCAAAACGGGCCACAAGCGGGCTGCAATACCCATTTTTCTGCTCGCCGATGGTTGCTGGTTGGGGGCGGATCCGGCACCGGAATGGGCGGAGGAAGGAGACAGTAGCTCAGATGGTGGCACCCAGCGGCGAGCTGGCTTTGGCTGGCTCACGGCGGCTCTTCGACGAGCTGAACGACCAAGAACAGCAGCTGACAAAGATGATGGAGGGTCGGGGGTCGCACGAACAGCGGCGGGGCAGAGGCGACGCGCCGAGCTGGTCGGTCGCACGGCGAGCGGGTGTGGACGGCGACGACTCCGGCGACGGCAACGAGCGGCGGCGTCGAGCAGGCGAAGGAGGCGGCATCCGGCCGGCTGGCTGGTTCGAACGGCAGCTCCCCTCCCCTCTCTCCCTCTCTCTCTCTTCCCAAGCTTGAAGATGAAGTGAAAGCCCACCTTTTCAAGAGCCAATCTCCACCCTCCATTTGTCAAGATCTCAACCCTTAGCCTCAACCACCATGACATCATCCTATGTCATCTTCCACTCACTCAAACCCCCCCATAACTTCTCTAATGGTTGCACTTTGATTTTCCGCCGGGGTCCAATTCTTGTACATCAAATTCTTCAATTATAATCAATGCACTTCCAATTGAGTCCAAAATTGAAGTCCATAAAATTAATCCAATGTCACCACACTTCAATTAACATCTTCACTTGTCCATAGAACCAACTTAAGTCCTAATAACAATACCAAAGGCGGCCTACTAATTTATCGGGTCAAATTAACCATTTTTCGATTTAATTGCTGAAAAACTCGGCTTGCATGAAAAATCTTCGAAGATTAGTCAATATTCCTAAAATGATTTGTGACACACCCAGACTTCCAATTTCTGAATTCGATCTCAATTTCACGGTTAATTTCACTTTGGCACGATACTAGCACGGCCCAACCTACCGGGTAGCCTTTAGAAATTTTCATGCATTCGACCTGTGGTTGATCATCTCAAGCCACAATGTACATCTTTGAAACATTGGCGACTTTCGGTTGTCGGGGTAATCTCAAGGTTTCAAATACGAACACAGGGTACCCAATCGATAGAAAAGTCGGTCCAGTGCCGATCGACAAGAATTGTGTGATCTTGTGGAATCACCCACACTTGATCACATGCCTCTGTCGAGTCAACCTATCTCCGATCTCTAATCGATTTTTATTTGTGCTGTAATGACCCTTGCAGATTAGTTCGGTCGAAAGATCGCTTCCTGGTCAAATTCTCGAGTCTGATACATTAAAAACTCTTAACAGCTTCACCCGATAGACTAGTTTTCACATGAGTGGCCGACTCAAGGAAGAACTATATGCGTGCCAACGAAATGCCCGTCTCAATTTACTGAAAATAGAATTGGAAAATCGGGATGTCACAACTCTTCCCCTCTTATAAAAATTTCGTCCTCGAAATTTAAACCATTAAAAATTCTTCTTCAAAATTGTGGGGTATTGTCGTCTCATCGATTCTGCCCCTTCATTCTGCTTCATACTGCTATCCAAGATCCTCGGTGCCGACGAAACATTTCTGAATTAACCAGACTAATTCTTGATTCCCAAAAAGGCTAAGCACTTGTCCATCTTTGCAAAAATGAAAGTTGCAAAAGCTTTGGTTTTTTTTTTTTTTCTTATTTTTCCACAAAGCGGCTAACTGCCGCGTCGGGGATTCGAACTCCCGACTTCGGACCTTTCGCTTCTTCCCGGGTACCACTCGGCTACAAGCGCCGACGGTGTCTCGAAATGCTTCTTTAATTCATTTAAAGCCAAAACCCTCCTTTGAACTCAAATTTCGATGGATTCCGATTTAAATGCCGATTCATCTTCCCTTCCTTAATAGATTGAGACGTCCTCACCAAGGGCGACACCCAAGGAAAAATACACTTCCCCACTTAAAATTTCAAAGGTCTTCAACACAAAATCTGCAAAGCTAACTGGCGATTCTGAGCAGTCTCTAAACTGTCTCTGATAACTGTGACTGAATCACTGATTCTAAACCAACTCTGGACCTGCGATTTTCTAATCTCTCGATCTCATCTCAACGGCGAAGTTCGTACACTCGCTTTCTCGCACGGATTAAAAAGAAACTATCGACCGATCTTGAAATTGGGAACCTCCGGTCAAGATCGATATAACTCGACAGCGATCTTGGCAATCGCAATCACTAACTACTATACTGACCCTGGCCTGATCTTTCTCTTCCTGACTTTATCTCAGCAATTGAAATTCTGCACTCTCAGTTATGCACTGCTTAAGAAAGAACCATCTGAAAGCTCTGCCAACTTAGAACATCTGATCTAGATTTGAAATACAATTCATCCCCGGCACTTCATGCAGATGATTTATATGATATACACACATTTCGGCGTTCCCATTCTAATCAAGATCTTTTCGTGCTGCACTAAGGCGAGTTGACTCTATTCATCTATCGACCACGACCCCATAAGAAATCAATACTCTCCTTGACTCCTTAATAACCCGTCGTAACATTCCATCATGCTATACTTCCATTTCCACACAAGATCCTCTCAAGTGCTTGAAAAAGCTTTCCTGACTCATATTACCAAATTCTCACTTACTGATACATCCAACATTTACAACTTGATCAGTGATATCCCTCTTCATACTGATCTACCAATCTCGATGATGTAGATTCTGACTCATCTTTGTACTGTCTGGACAACTTTGAAATTGCTATGATGAGCTTCCCATAAGATCTCTTCTTTAATCTCTGCATCGTCAATTACACATAATCGTCCTCAGAACCTTAGCATTTTGTCTTCAAAAATCTGAAAATCAACCTCTCTCTTATCTGTATTCTCTTATAGAGCCTTCTGAATTTCTGAATCTATCAACTGAAGCGATTTGATTCTGTTCTGTACTCTCGGCTCAATTCTGAGGGTAGTCATAAGATTCAAAAGGTGGCCTACCTTAGATTTGAAAATCGGATTTCAAACTTTCTTAAATAAGATCCAATCCTGAGTACCAACTGTGCAACTAAGGACTCTCGACTCAGTGCATCTGCGACTTTGCTCACCTTTCCAGAGTGATACGAAATATCATAGTTATCATCCTTAATAAGTTCCATCCAGTAATGCTATCTCATATTCAACTCCCGAGGTCTCAACTAATGGGGCGCGTATGCAACAACCCTATCATGCTGTATCAACACGCAACCCAATCCTTTAAACGATGCATCGTTGTAAATCTCATAACTTCCAGGACCAAATGAATAGTCAGCACATGTGCGGTAGTCAGCATTTGCTTAAACTCTTGAAAACTACACTCGCACTTACCTGTCCACACGAACTTTTCTTACTTCCTCAGTAGTCGAATCAACTGCAACACTGACTCTAAAAACCCTTCCATAAAACTTCTGTAATATCCTGTTAATCCCCAAAAACTCCTAATCTCTGTCATTGTAGTCGATATCGGCCAACTGTTCACTGCTTTAATCTCGGACGAGGTCTATGGAGATTTCTTCTCCTGAAATCACATGACTTAGGAACACAACACGATTCATCCAAAACTCGCATTTGCTAAACTTATTATAAAATCCAATAACACTCAAGGTCTGAAGTACCATCCTCAAATGCCCCTCGTGCCCCTCGGCACTCTTCGAACACACCAGGATAACTTCAACGAACACGATCACAACCGATTCAAGTGTCCTTAAACATTCTGCTCATCAGACCCAAACAAACTGCTGGGGTGTCCATTAAACCACACAGCATTACAGTGAACTCATAACTACTGTATTGAGCACAAGATGCTAACTTCGGTATGTCCCTTTTTCCTGATCCTCAACTAATGATACCATGACCTCCAGTTGATCTTGAGGAATATCGACATACAAACACAACGAACCAACCTTCTTCTTCACAAATAGAACAGGTGCTCCCCAAGGCGATACACTGGAACGTATGAATCCCCTATTCAACACTTCCTGCATCTGCACCTTCAATTATTTTAACTTAGGTAACACCATCCGGTAAGGAGCCTTAGGGACTGGCTCTGTTTCGGATGCTAATTCAATCACGAACTCTATTTCTCTTTCCGATAGCAAACTTGGCAATTCTTCAGAAAATACTTTAGAAAACTTTTGTACCACGATCGTGTTTTCCATATTTGGCCCTTCAACTAACACATCCATTACAATTGCCATTTAGATTTGATAACCAACAAACAGAACCAAGTCATCTTCAATGACGAATATCAAGGATTGAAGGTCCTTTCCAACTTTCAGTAATTCAAAACTTTCACACGCTAACTGAACAAACTGAATTATATCACTGCCATGATTCACAACAGCAGAAAGCTCCTCAAGCCAAACCTTTTCATAAATGACTTCCAAGTCATACATAAGCAAACCCGTCAGGTACAACTATAGTCAGAGACTCATCTTCCTATTACTTTATTACCACAACGAAAACCCTATGACCTTCACTGAAAATTCTGCTGCATTACTCTGCATAAAACATCTCATAAACATTCCTCTACTGATTGATGCATGTCGATCCCTTCATGCTCCTCTAGCCATCCTAGTGGCGTCCTCTCTGCAGTAACAGTGCTTACACTCTCCTGAATTTACACGGACAATTCCTTACTCGATGGCCGTGCTGGCCATATTCAAATCATGCTCCATTTTTACTCTGACACTAGGCTGACTCATGCCTCCTTTTCATAAACTCAGCACACAATTGGTGAGTCCTCTACCTCCCATCAAGGAACATCATGCCTCATTTCTTGCACTGGGGTGCATTCCAAGTACCTCACTAAATGTCCCGAAGCATGCTTCTTCTATTCTGTCTTATCAACGGCGGTGTCAAGAACAGCTGTGATTCCATCTGTCTATACGGACCATCTTTGATCAGATGACTATGCTGGAAACCCTTGTAACAAATCCTTTCTCTCTTATAGCACGGAACAGATCCCTTTCTTTTCTTACAAACACGACACACATCGATCGAGTTGAACACTGACTTTCCAACTATACTCTTTCGGTTAGGTGAAACAGGGCACCTTTCTTTTGACATCAGCCTTTCTTCCCAATCGATTTCCATCTTTGTCTAAACTGAACCTTGACTCAGATACAGAGGCTTGATCCTCGATCACAACTCCAGATTGGGCCTTAACAGGCGCGGCAACAACAACAATCACCACGCTGGCAACGGTAGAAACAACGGCAACAGCGGCGGCTCGATCCTAAGCTTACTGACCCAACGAGCCTCCAAGGAACACTAGCGGCTGAACAATCCTGACAAACCTAGGATCATTCGGTGCTGCAACACTCTCAGTACCAACTTGCAGCGGTACTCTCACACTCGCGCTGGTCTAAGCCTGCACTCTACCTCGGGTACCGACTCTTGTCAGCATCCTACCCCGAGATACAGGTCATATCGACCTCCTCCAAGAGTTCTCCACTCCTGGCCACTCATCCTACAGGCTCTTTATAGACACCTGTTTTCCGATTCCAACATCAGGTTGAAATTTGAGTGACCCATCAAACAAGCTACCAATCAACTATCAACCACATGCATCAGCATATTAAAAGCCTTTCCTACTAACTATCCCATGACTCATCGCACCTTATCACTCCATACATAGACCATGCTCTGATACCACTTAAACGGGGATGTCATGCCCCGAACCCCGAGCGCGCGCACATCCCACTGCGGTCGATTCAAATGCAACATTCCCAGGTAGTGTCGCCGACCCCATTCATTTGTTAATGCGCAAGCGGAACGTATTATAAAACCCCTGACAATAAAATACGGGATAGAAAAGCAGGAAGCAAAACCACAACATAACACTTTCATAATTCAACAGAATTATAAACAGAGGTCTATGGCCAAAAGTCTACAAAAGACCGGCTCTTAAAAGGAATTGTCCTACGACCTACAAGTCGGACACGTCCTCCAATCCTCCTAACTTCACCTCTGCAACTCCTCAAGGCCAACCAAAGCTATCTGGTCGCTCCGTCCACCAGGGACCTAAAATTTTAATCCCACAACCGGGATGAGACGATGTCTCAGCAAGTTCAACCCCCTAAACCCCTATTAGAAAGAAAATACGCCCCAGGTGGCCTAGCCACATCACACAGAAGACTTACCTCGCATTAGCCTTCATCTGCAGGTTAACATAATTTATATAATTCAACCACGTACAATTATGATAACCAAACAACCATGGCACAATCACATCATCAGAATAATTCAACCACTTGGATCGTCTCAGCGATCAATCGACTTGGCCGATTACATGTCATTCTAGCAAATCAATCATTGCTCTCAATCACGGCCCTATAGGAAGGTTTAACAACCAGTGGCAATCACGGCCCCACTCGGCACGACCTTTAATTAGGTGGTTCATCACGGCCTCCGGGCACGACCTCTCATAGGTGGTCCATCACGGCCTCACTGGGCACGACCTCTCACAGGTGGTCCATCACGGCCTCACTGGGCACGACCTCTAATAGGTGGTCAATCACGGCCCCATTAGGCACGACCTTCCTTAGGTGGTTCATCACGGCCTTATTAGGCACGACCTCTCATAGGTGGTCCATCACGGCCTCACTGGGCACGACCTCCAATAGGTGGTTAATCACGGCCTCATTGGGCACGACCTCTAATAGGTGGTTAATCACGGCCAATCTCCCATCAATTTCAACACTTGGATTTTATAAAGAATCCATATCTATTGCAATCACACTCAATTTGCCACAATTAATCATCAAACTCAAATTCTACATACACAGCAGCGATCGGCACGAAATTCGAGAGTTTAGGGTCCCGACGAAATTTTCGAATTTTAATAAATAATTAAATTTATTCCGAAAATTAATTAAATAATAATATCCATATTTTCGTCATCCACACCCAATTTATAATATCCAACCATCAATTTCAAAATCCGAACGCATAGCAGCGATCGGCACAAAATTCTGAGCAATCGGGGTCAACAATAATTTTTCCGTTTTTTTTTTTTAAATAATTTCGGAATATAATATAATATTATAAATTCCAGAATTTCGAAACAATTAAATAATTCAAAAATAAAACCCTATTATGTCCCATCAAGGTTTATTATTAAATAAACTCTCTTAGCCTTTAATTAAACACACTTTAAATTAAACAAACCTTTTAATCCAAATCACAATTAAATAAACTAAGATATCCACCTAAACTTACTTAACTTAAACTAAGCACACTTAGAGCATAATTAACCGTCTAATCAAGATTTAGTGAGCTAAACTCACTGGATTAGCGAGCCGAGCAGACCAAAACAACAAGGACGACGCGAGGATCGACTTTCCTCAAGGCGGGCCGAGCATCCGAGCTCGGGAAGCCGGCCAAAACGGGCCACAAGCGGGCTGCAATACCCATTTTTCTGCTCGCCGATGGTTGCTGGTTGGGGGCGGATCCGGCACCGGAATGGGCGGAGGAAGGAGACAGTAGCTCGGATGGTGGCACACGGCGGCTAGGCGGGGCCTCCGGCGGCCTTGGCGACGACGAAGGGACGGCTGGACGGTCGGACGACGACGATGGAGGGTCCTTGCCGCGTGAGCAGCGGCTAAGCCGAGCACGAGCCAGCCGGTCGTGTGAGCGGAGGAGAAGCGGCACCAGCGGCGAGCTGGCTTTGGCTGGCTCACGGCGGCTCTCCGATGAGCTGGACGACCAAGAATAGCAGCTGACGAAGATGATGGAGGGTCGGGGGTCGCACGAACAGCGGCGGGGTAGACACGACGCGACAAGCTGGTCGGTCGCACGGCGAGCGGGTGTGGATGGCGACGACTCCGGCGACGGCAACGAGCGGCGGCGTCGAGCGGGCGAAGGAGGCGGCATCCGGCCGGCTGGCTGGTTCGAACGGCAACTCCCCTCCCCTCTCTCCCTCTCTCTCTCTTCCCAAGCTTGAAGATGAAGTGAAAGCCCACCTTTTCAAGAGCCAATCTCCACCCTCCATTTGTCAAGATCTCAACCCTTAGCCTCAACCACCATGACATCATCCTATGTCATCTTCCACTCACTCAAACCCCCCCATAACTTCTCTAATGGTTGCACTTTAATTTTCCGCCGGGGTCCAATTCTTGTACATCAAATTCTTCAATTATAATCAATGCACTTCCAATTGAGTCCAAAATTGAAGTCCATAAAATTAATCCAATGTCACCACACTTCAATTAACATCTTCACTTGTCCATAGAACCAACTTAAGTCCTAATAACAATACCAAAGGCGGCCTACTAATTTATCGGGTCAAATTAACCATTTTCTGATTTAATTGCTGAAAAACTCGGCTTGCATGAAAAATCTTCTGAAGATTAGTCAATATTCCTAAAATGATTTGTGACACACTCAGAATTCCAATTTCTGAATTCGATCTCAATTTCACGGTTAATTTCACTTTGGCACGATACTAGCACGGCCCAACCTACCGGGTAGCCTTTAGAAATTTTCATGCATTTGACCTGTGGTTGATCATCTCAAGCCACAATGTACATCTTTGAAACATTGGCGACTTTCGGTTGTCGGGGTAATCTCAAGGTTTCAAATACGAACACAGGGTACCCAATCGATAGAAAAGTCGGTCCAGTGCCGATCGACAAGAATTGTGTGATCTTGTGGAATCACCCACACTTGATCACATGCCTCTGTCGAGTCAACCTATCTCCGATCTCTAATCGATTTTTATTTGTGCTGTAATGACCCTTGCAGATTAGTTCGGTCGAAAGATCGCTTCCTGGTCAAATTCTCGAGTCTGATGTATTAGAAACTCTTAACAGCTTCACCCGATAGACTAGTTTTCACATGAGTGGCTGATTCAAGGAAGAACTATATGCGTGCCAACGAAATGCCCGTCTCAATTTACTGAAAATAGAATTGGAAAATCGGGATGTCACAGTTAACTTGAGATTGAATATGTGAATCAATAGTGCTACGTTTGGTCGTTCGAATTTCTAATCAAGATAAGACTAGATATGATAGGATATGAAATCCTGAGATTTTTTATATCTTATTATTATTTGGTGAATCGTAATATTAAAGTCGAATATATTCACATCATATCATGTTCAATTTTTTTTAATATATAAATGGCATATCATTATAAATAAACCTAAATGTTCATAAACGGAGATGGTAAAAATCTCTCGTAACACTATTTCTTAATTTATTTTTATTTATTTTTTATTTTATTTTTTCTCTTTTTTATATTATTCTCATTATTATTTCTTTTTTCTCCTTTCATCATTCTTTAATAAAATTTTATCAAATAGTAAATTGTACTAACATACCTAAAATATATAATAAATATAAATATTTAATTTATAGATTGGAATGTTTATTATAAGATAGAATTAAATTTGAATATATAAATTAAAATAAGATTAATTAAAAATAAAATTTTATTTTTATTTTAATTTCTTAAATTAGAATTCAAATATTATTTATATTGAAATATAATTTCAATTTTTTTAATTTAATAATTTTGTTATTCAAGAAAAATAACTTTCCTATTATGGACATTAGAAATCCTATCCACGTTTATCCCACCTCCCCCATGAGATAATTTTATCCTATCTATATCCCCCTTGTATCTGACTTTATCATATCCTAAGCGAGCATCAAACGTAGGATAGGATAAATCATATCATATCCAAAATTTTATCCCGACTGCCAAACACAGCCAGAGTTTGTTGATACTCGAGTTTTGGTCAACAATTTAAATTTTCATTCTCGTAAAAGTACAAAAGTAAATATGGCGAGGTAACAAATAAATAAAAAAGGAAAAAGGAAAAAGACCCCAATCTATTTTCTTCTTTCCTTCGGCTCGTTTTAGGACGGAAGAGACGGAAGAAGAAGGCCTGAGAAAGAAGTCAGACACCGATCACCACCGTCACTGGCCATTTCTGACGCCGTGCATCAGAGCTTCACCGTGCTCCGTTCCTCGGTCGTAAACGAAGCGACTCAACTCCTGTTCGAGATTCCTTCGCTGGTGCCAATCTTCATTGTTGTTGAACGTCCAAGTTTCGTGCATCGATCTTCGTAGCTTCGCCTTGCTTCACTAATCAGGTAATCTATCTTCCCTATTATGCCCTGTTTTGAGGGAGGGAGTAATAGAGCCAAGAGAACATGTCCTAGATTAGGATCGAATTTGATTCAACTTGAATCCACGGCTACGCTTGTATAAATCTTCGATTAACTTTGTTTGAACTTGATTTCTAATCTGAAGCCATTGTTGTTTGGTTTCCCCTTTCATTGCGGACTGCGCACAACATATTTGATGAATGCCTTTGAAACACGAATGAAAACTAGCCTAATGATTTCGCCTGAAACCGAATACGTGTTGACGCAGATTGATTATTATCACTTAATTTGTTAGTATTTAGACTTATTTCGGACAAATTTCATCTTTCGCTGAAGCCGAACCTAAACATCTTTTTTGTTTCTCGTTCTATGTTCTTGTGCGCTCCAGCATCATATTTTGATGGCTGATTTCAGCCAGGAATAATGGGAGGTAGATCATACGAGTCTGGATGTCCGCTTCCAGGTCCTTGTTGCGTTATTGTTTTTTATGCCTGTATCTTCCTTGAATCTGTAAGGTAATGACCCTTTTTTTTTCTTTTGTGGTAGTGAAAAGTAGGGTCCACAAGGCCGAAGGTGGCGAAGAGGCCCAATTCGAATGAAGGCCGGAGCAACGCTGATTTCTGGCAGCCCAATCTGCAGCCCGGTTCGCTTCTCTTGCGCAATATACGACGTCTAGCCTTGAAAATCCCTTCAGCATCTCCCGAATCATCTCCAAGTACCCACGTGCCTCCCAGTCAAATTGCTCTGTAGAAGAGTTGGATATTGCACTTACCAGTTCCAAACAGTTAGACTCAAGTACAAGCGGCTGTGTTCTTCGTGCGGAGACGTATTCTAGGGTTCGAAGAACGGCGACGGCTTGCTTGGATAGCCGATGATGCTGGAACCGTGCAAGCAAATCTATCCACCAGAACACGACAAAGAATATCATTTTTGGCTTAAGAAGAAATAACTAGCGTGGTTCACTGTGGAAATGTTTCTTGAGTAATCTGTCATCCTTGAGTATCTTGGAAGGTGCTTGAAGAAGAAAACTACGAAGGCCTTTCAATTACTCGATGTTACAAGAAAGATTTAATTAGGTTTAATGAATTTGGATTTTAGTTGCTTAGGGTGCGAATGATAAGCATTCTGTTTTTCTATTGTTTTATTTTTTGTATCCGGAAACAGGTTTGGAATAAAAATCCGTTCACTAATGCAATTTAGTTTTTCTATTTCAAGCACAAATTTTTGGCCCATAAATAGGTTTGAAACAAAAATGAAAGTAAAAATTTTCTACTTTTTTATTTGAGGAACAAAAATAAAAATAAAAACTCGTCTCATCGCTTGTCCATCACCTACAGTTGTTGCCCGTTGCCCGCCCAAAAATGCTAGGGCTTATCAAATGAATTTCTATTCCGGGAATAGAAATTTTATGTTGTTGTTAAATGCGTATTTCTACTTAGAAACTCGTCTAAAGAATTAAAAAAAAAAATTAGTCAGAAATTATTGCCAGGAAAGAATGGTTTCATTCGTGTCCTTAGTAAACTTGGGCTCTTTTCAGTTTTAAGGAGTTGGAGTTCAGATTTAGATTAGTTAGATTTGGGAGGAGTTCGGCTATATTCAGAAATAGGCTTAGTAAAACATGGTGTCAAATCGGTCTTCATAAGATTGGGCTTAGGGGTAAATGTTGTTATAATAAAAACTAGGCTTCAAGAGTTTTGTGTCTAAAAGAGGGCTTTGTGTAATAAAGCCCAACGTGTGTCCATAGCCCAGACCTACGAATTCCAATGCTGGCTCACATACTGACCGGGCTCAAGGGCCCGACCCGACCCGTGACGCTTCTAACAAATAATAATGGATAATAATAATAGTAATAAAAAAAATCCAAAATAATTTAATAAAATAATAAATTGAAAACTCCATTAGGAAAGTAAACCTTGATTAGATCGTTAGATTTTAGCATTAGTTTAGTTTCATTTAGATAGTGCATACATGGTGTTGGGAACATGACTCTCTCTAGTTTAGTTTTGTATAGTTTAGTTTAATTAGAAATAGAACTCAAATTGAACTAAAGTCATGGGGGTTGCTGTCCTTAGGCTTAATAACAAGGTCATGTTATATTTTTTGCCTGACTTGTATCAAGATACTTTACTGCAATTTACATTTTATTCAAACTGTCATTACTATCTTTGATGAATTAATTGTATCTCTTTTATGATGCTTTTTAGTATTGTGCTTTGCTTGTTTTAGTTAAATTGTTAGGTTACTTTTTTTTTAAATGATCATTATAAAAACAAAAACATTGCATGGACACTTAGCAGACAAAAATCTTAGAATTTATAATTTTTGTAAAAAGATTGCTTGGACACCATAACCATATAATAACCAAAAGAGCATTACTTAGATAACTAATGTAATCAAGTCTCGTAGGATTAATCAAATTAAAATGAAAATGTCAACGTCATACGAGGTAAGAATTTGAGGAAATCGGTGCCAATTAAGAATCACTTATCCCCCATTCGATGTTATCTGTAAACCTGTCTTTTTTCCAACTGCGTCGCGGAAAGAAGGTCGCGAAAGAGTTGTTGCGGTCCTTACCTGCGATTTCCATATATTATCAAACCAACAAAAAGGGTTTCAGGTCAACGCTGAGTCTATGTTGGTCGCTTCTGCAGCCCGAGGTAACTTCAAACCGAGGCTTGTGCGAGTGGCGTTGTGCGTGAAGTGCGCTTTACACAGCGAATGTATTTATGCTTTACACAGCGAATGTATTTTCCGTCTTTAGAGTCCGGTTGTACAGAGCCAAACATTCGCATGGCGTGTCTTGCGAAACATTTGCATTCTGCAAATTGATAATTTGCACTAACAAAGAAACCCAACGGTTACCTAGTGTCATTTTAGCGAACCAATCAGCTAATTCAACTCTGCCAAGCAGTGTTACATGCCGCACCCGCATCATACCCTCTAATTGGCTCTGTTTATCATATGAAAAATAGTTTTGACCAATATTTTCTCTTTATCGTGAACACAAATTCTCAGTTTTTAGATATGGCAAATGGCTGCATTCGATACTTTTGTTGTGCCTATGAAAAGATCCGCCTTCAGTAAGTGAATACTGAGCCCATGAAAATACATATATTCATTGGACTTTATTTTCCTCCATCGCTAATTCAAGGAAATATATTTTATTGGTTGGTTAAAAATATGGATATTATACTGCACAGACTTAATTAGAAATAAGTGTTGATGATGTTTATTTTGTAATTTAGTAACCACAAGACGAGCTGGAGAAAAGTATGGCCTTCCCCCACTAATCTTAGGACTAGTAACATAAGCATGAGTCACCGGATGAAAGGCCCAAATGTGAAGTTGATTTCAGTTGGCAATGTCACACCCCGAACCCCCGAGCACATGAACATCTCACAACGGTTGATAAATTTGCGATGTCCTGTGACACATCATCGACGCATTCTTTTTATCTTTTGATTAAATGCAAGCGGAACATGCATAACAACTCCCAACAAACCAAAATATAACAAGGATAGCACGGAAAACACCACAACATCAAACTAAATACTTCATTTACAAATTTACTGTTAACCCTAGGAAGTTTAGTGATTACAAGCATTTATACTGGCAACTTCCAACCAACCAACAAAACCAACAATGGGTTAGAGTTAACCTAAACTTCATTAACGCCAGGCCAATCTCTTGTCTCCAAAGGGACCCCGAATCCAGCATGACGGTTCTCCATACTACGGGCCTGAAAATTGTTAAATAACAACGAGATGAGATATAAATATCTTGGCAAGCTAACAACTTGAGCCTCAACTAGGATGCTAATTCGTCTCAAAAACAGCCTAAACATTATATCAACGTCATATCAATAGCACAACAACCCTTACTTTGCACCACCCGTGGTGACGGCGTAGTTGGTTAAGCACTTGTTCCTTTCGTAAGAGGTCCAGTGTTCGACTCCCTGCGTCGTCTACCTTGTTGAAAAAGAACCCACGACTTACCCGGTGAACAAGGGTGGTGGTGACTCTACTTGCTTCAGGGTTTACCTCGCTAGGCTGTCGGCTTATGATGGTTCTCTGGGTTACCAAAAAAAAAACCCTTACTTTGCCTTAACTATAAACATAGTCCAGCAATTGACCCCAAAGACAAATATTAAAGCCGTCAAATAACTCGCATGCATCCTTACCTCGCCTTGGCACATCCCTACTTATAACAATTCACATATGCCTCATGTGACTCATATATATATATATCCATGACATACATGTGCAAGCCATACATCACTCTCATATTATGTATTCAGCATTCATGCACTTTGCACACATTGCCATCTCAAGAATATCATGGCATCCCATACTACTGTGCTATCCTCGAGACTTGACATAAGCATACAAATCCACGTATTTCCCAATTTCATAAGCATAGTTAATCGAGCATGCACATGCAATATAAACCACTAATATGACATTTTATTTACGCACGTGTCTCATGCAACTCATCTATTTTCATGCCATACATGTGCAAGTCATAACATTACTCTCAGACTATGCATTAGCACTCATGGATTTTGCACACATGGCGTCTCAAGAATATTATGGCAATCCATACTACCATACTATTATTAAAATCATGATTCCAGATTATTACGACCCCTTGGGCCACAGCCACCACAAGGGTTGGTGGTCTTCTAGCATGACCGGGTATCGTCCCATCCCATCGGGCATGGCAACGTCTAGATTCCTTGCTTAGACGGCATTCCATAAAGGAGCATCAGTTCAGCCTCAATTGCGACTCGGCATCCGGACTCGTGCCGAGCATCCGATAAACATTGGATATCGTCCCCAAACTCCCGTTGGGTGACGGGTTCAATTAAATGATCACTCAAGCACGCCAACACTCAAACCAATTTTATCTACCATCAATTAGTCCAGTGCAAAAGAATTCGTGCTCAAATAACAAACCTCGGAAAATTTTTACACTTAAAATTCCGATAAAATAATCACACGTGGTCACGTACTTCTTTTCTCCTCTTTTAATCTGGTAATATTAGAATTTTTTTTGATCGGGGCCGGGCCATCACTCATCCCAAGCCCGCCACTTACTTTCCGTCTCTATACTTTATTTCGTGGTAATGCTAGTTTCAGAGGCTACTCTTCAGAGACAATTTAAGTCACTTTATCAGATTTACATGGTGAGTTTAAAAGGATTTGCAAGCCAAGACCATTAAAAAGTTTTGCGAGGATTACTAATGTTTGTCCAATTGGCCACTGATCCAATGGACCAAACACAAAAGAAAAAATCTTTTGATTGTAAGATAAAGTGGCCCAATATTTTGAACATTGATAGGTGGGACGGCATAGTAGTGGGAGCTTAGTATATAGTAATCGGTTTACATGGAGTCTTCTTAATTAGTTTATATACTAATCTGTTTTTTCCTTTATTGATAGAGAGTTCGATTGGATCAAGTTTTGTTAAGAGCATGACAGCGCAATCCTCGGACTTTTCTCTTTTCTTATAAAATAATAATAACACCGATAATTATAATATTGATGCGTACGGAGTTTCACCAGTCCTCAGTCCTTAGTTTTTCTTTTATAATAGAATAGTGGCACATGGGTGACAAGTTGGCCAAAATTGGAAACTTATTGATACGACCGTTGACCAAAAAGCATATATGAACATTTGCATCTCGCATTTGGCATGGGAAATCTTTATGAAAATGTTTTGAAAGATTACGCTCACATCTCGGGAGAATATATGATTTGATTTGATTTAGTATTTGGGATTAAAATGATGTGGACCATCTAGGGTTAGGGGCTAAATGCATCACATGAAGTTACCTCATAGTACTACCTAAGAATACATTGATGCGTATGGAGTTTCACCAGTCCTCTGTCCTCAGTTTTTCTTTTATAATAGTATAGTGGCACTTGGGTGACAGGTTGGCCAAAATTAGACTCATTGATATGACCGTTGACCAAAAAGCATATACGAACATTTGCATCTCGCATTTCGCATGGGGAATCTTTATGAAAATGTTTTAAAAGATTACTCTCACATCTCGCGACAATATGTGATTTGATTTGATTTAGTATTTGGGATTAAAATGATGTGGACCATCTAGGGTTAGGGGGTAAATGCACGACATGAAGTTACCTCATAGTACTGCCTAAGAATATTGGATTGTGTATCGCCGTGACTGAAAAAATTTGTCTAATTTTCATGGCGACCAAGACAGTGATAAGTAGAGACCCACGACTTGTGCCCATACCTGTACTCAGTGACAGAAACGAATGTGTTTTCGTGAGTGAGCTTAATCTTGTTCATTTTCAAATTCTATTTCACACGGTTCTGGCCTTGTGATGTCCTCAACTTTTCGCCATGATGTAAACATGGGAATTTTGACTAGACTCGAGTGATTAATCACCTACTACTTGCCCCATCTTCTGAGTGCCACCAGATAATTTCAACCCATTAATTTTATATACGCATATCGGTGTTGCCAGATCCAAATTAAACAAAACGAATAGCGTCGGCAACTAATAATCTCAAGAAGAAAGCGAGGGCATAAAACCATTCACATGCGGGGGAGCTACTAACTATCTCAGGAAGAAAGGGATGGCATGTTTGGATAATTAAATTCAAGATGCATGTGGATTTTAATGTGCAGTCTTTAATTTGTCAAAAAAAAAAAAAAGTAAAAACAATGCTAAATTATTTCAAAGTCACAATTTTACTATTACACAGGTATTAATTTTACTAATTAAAGTTGTCAATTCCCATTGAAATTTTTTTTCCTCTCCCTATAATTAATCTCCATTAGGAAGAACCTTTTTGTATTAAACTATAAAAAGTCTGCCTAATCAACAAAGAATTGATGTATTTAAAAATATTACCTTGTTTGATTAATATTCTCCTAAAATTCCTCGAAAGCAAGGACTAGTGGTATCTTAGATAATAGATTAATTATATTCAAACCCTGTGAGCAACACTCTACCGCCATAATCTAATTTTTCAAAAAGTTATTGGCCTGCATGCGCAATAATTCGGCCCCCGAGTTTTGTTTTGCACTTTGTGCTTTCACGTTTGCCAGCTTGTATCATTGTAGTTTTGTGGGGCCATTACTTCGGCCTCCATTATTGAGTCTGCAAAGTCAATCTCTTACGGGATGACTCTAATATTAGCGAACTCCACCCATTCGGCCGCTCTCCATCCCCATCCGAATACTCCATTTCTCGATCTCTCGTCTCCCGAAAGAATCCATGAATTTCACAAGTCCTCTTTTAGAACTCGTCAAAGAGTTATGGAGTTTGGCCAGCAAACCTTTGGGCTACATTTGTAATTTGAAAGATAATGTGGACGCGTTGAGGAACGTCACTAGAGACCTGGAGGCCATGAGCGGAGATGTGAAGGCGAGGGTTGAACCTGAAGAAGGAGGTGGAGGTGCACAGTGCACGAACCAAGTGGAGAACTGGTTATGCAAGGTGCGAGAATTTAAAGGTGGAGTAGATCAAGTTCTTCAAGAAGCTAGGGGACGTGACCGAATCAAATGTCTCAGTCGTTGTCTTCCACAAAAATGCTGGTCGAGCTATAAATTGGGGAAAGAGTTGATCAATTGCTCAATGAAGAGAGAGAGCTCCAACATAAGAAATGAGAATTCAAGGATTTCACATCACTGCTACCTCGTCCTCCAGTACTTTCTATTCCTATGGACGAGACTGTGGGGCTTGATAATTCCTTTAATCAAGTGTGGAAATGGCTCGTGAACGAAAAACAAATAGGAATGATTGGGTTATACGGAACAAGCGGTGTGGGAAAGACCACCCTCATGAAAATGATCAACAATAAGCTTTTGCACGCAAATCCTGGGTTCGAGGCCATTATTTTAGTGGTGGTGTCCAAGCAAGTGGATGAAGATAACATTCGAGATGCCATAAGGAAAGGGCTGAACATTGAAGATGAGATCTGGGAAGGATGGTCTAAAGATGAGAGGCTCAACAAACTGTCGAATGTTTTGACTAAGAAGAACTTTGTGTCGTTGATCGATGATGTATGGGATAAGCTGAACCTACCCAAAATCGGAGTTCCTCTTCCTAGTCTCAAGAATGGATCCAAAGTAGTATTCACAACTAGGTCAAAGAAAGTATGCTGACAAATGAAAGCCAACGAAGTCTCCCAAGTATAATGCTTGACGCTCGAAGAAGCTCTGAAATTATTTGAGAAGAACATCAGCAAGTCACTCATAGATTGTCATCAAGCAATTCAAGACCTTGCAAAAGACATTGTTGAAGAGTGCAAAAGGTTGCCACTAGCCCTTATTACTGTCGAGCAAACCATGGCCGATATAGACGATTCCATTGAGTGGAGGCATGTGCTAACAAAGCTGAGGAGCAAACCGCACGAGCTACTAGGTATGGAGGAAGTATACCACACACTAGAATTTAGTTATGATAGCTTAGACGCTACTCGATAGGCTTGCTTTCTTTATTGTTGTCTCTTCCTTGAGGATTATCTCATAATAACGAATGACCTTATTGAACTTTGGATTGGAGAGGGCTTAATAGAAGACACCGATGATGTATACAAAATGTGGGACGAGGGAGCATTTGTCTTGGGGGATTCAAATAGGGCTTGTCTATTGCAAAGAAGGCGTGATCATAAGAAAGAGTATGTAAAGATGCATGACGTCATCCGTGACATGGCAATCTGGATTGCTCGTGACCTCGAGCAAAGGGAGAACAAGTTGCTAGTGATAGAGAAGGAAGAAGACATGTCCTCGAAGATGATCTCCAAATGGGAGGAAGCAAAGAAAGCATCCCTATGGGGAAAACAGATTCATGATATCGACCAAGCACCACCTATGTGTTCCTAGCTCAAAACTTTGATTGTAAGGGAAACTAATGTGAGTGTCATGCCGAGAGGATTTTTCGACTCCATGACAGGTCATCTGACAGTTCTTGACCTGTCTGACAATAGTAATATTGTATCATTCTCCGAAGGGATTTGCAAACTAATTAACCTGTGGTACTTGAACTTGTCGGGCACTCATATCAATCGATTGTCGGAGGAAATTAAGAAGTTGATTCATTTACGGTGGTTGCTACTAGACCGTATATCTAGGGACATCCTAATTCCGATAGGGGCCATCACAAGCTTACAATTAAATGTGTTCAGCATGGCAAGACTAAGTCTAGAGAATGAAGAAGAGATGGTAGAGAAACTAGGGGGCATGTGAGATCTCACCGACTTATCTATCAAGGTGCAAAAATCTTCCTCTACCCTAAAAATATTCCAATCTTTACAGAGATGCATTAGGAGAGTGGCGATCAGATATTGTAAGGATCTGACTTGCATCCCTAGTAAGTCACTCATTAAAAGGGAGTGACAATTACTTGCATTTAGAGGTGCTTGAGCTATGGTCTTGTCCTATGCTCGTGAAGATGGAGATTACTCAAGAGATAGGACAAGCGCTCAACTGCCCTTATTTCCCTAGTCTTATTGAAGTTAAGGTTCATAATTGCGGATTTTTGGACTTGTCCTGGCTTGTGCACGCTCCGAAACTCCGGAGATTGGAGGTCGTGAGCTGCACTTCGATGGTGAAAATAATCGGAGATGAATTTGCACGAAAGAAATTAGCTGTTTCAGGACTATTCTCACATCTTGAATCCCTAGGTGTCACTGATCTTCCAAACCTACGAAGCATTTGCGACCACACTCTATTTTTTCCTCGAGGGGTGGAATTCTTCATATACGGGTGCCCTAGACTCAGAAAGTTGCCGTTGCACTCGATAGCACAACGAGAAGCTTCTCGATTTATGGGGACAGAGACCGGTGGTCCAAGTTCGAGTGGGACCCAGATGAGAGACCTTGCTGTTAGGCGCGACCAAGGAGTTGTGGGATTTTCACCCACCTACCATCACCCCAGGCGCGGGTCAAGGATTGGTTACCCCAAGCCTACCCGATGGTAGCCAAATAGCAAGCTACCTGACGTGGTGTTTACAACCCTCACCACTTAGTAGCCCCCAAATCCCCAGCCTATCTCTATCCACCCGGCCGAGAGGATGAGGGGAGTAAGATCACCCACCCCAGGGCAGTTCTCCCGCCTTTACTCCCATGAGCAGTTTTAGGACCTACTCAGGTCCAAGGTGTTGTTTAATATGGGAGAAGAAATGACATTTGGAGAGGCACCACTACGAGGGAGACTCCTTGTCCGGATCGGGTTCCTACCGAGCGAGCCGAGCGACTGAGGTTGGTGAGTGTTAAAATATTATTTAAAAAAAAAAAAAAAAAAAAAAGAGTTTCATTTGTCTATCGCCAGCAAAGTATCTTTATATTTTAATAGTTTACGTATTTTCTGTGGGGATTCCTAAATGTGGGGGTACAATGAAGAATGCTGCAACAAATAGCATCTCTTCGTACTTCTCTCGATAAATTGGTGGGACAAAAATAAAAAATAAAAAATAAAAACTCAATGAGGATGTGAATTCTTTCAGTGGAGAAACTTGTAGAAAGATGGAGAGGCCATCACCATCGAAGTTAGGGGTGTCAGAAATGTGCGGTCCGGCCCGACCCTACCCGAAAATTTCGGGTATCTTGGGGGTTCTTGTTCGGGTAGGTTGGGGTTATAACCCTACCCGGAACAAAATGCCCGAAATCCATTCCGGTTTCCAATTTTCCATGGCCTCCTCCAACATCCAGTTTCAATGCGTCACTCATCTCCCCGCACTTTCCACTTTCCATGGTCTCTTCCCCAAACCCTTAGACCGTCGAAGCACCATCTCCGCCGGAGCAGAAAGCCGCTCTCGTTCTTCGCCAAACCCTCTCGTGGCTTCTGAGAAGGAAGCCGCTCTCTCGCTCTCTGCTTCGTCGGATCTCCACTTCCGTCCCACATTTCTCCTATTCCTGTCGAATCTTTAATGTGGCGGGAGATTCGCCCGCGCGATCGACTGGGTTTTCGTCCTCGCCCTTTTGGAGCATCGATTGCTGGTTCCATCGGACGAGTTTCGATTGTCGATTCAACGGTTTATGGGGGTGTGGTCGTGATTAGATACGAGGTCCCTCACTCGTGAGTCGCGGGTGACTGGCTGATCGAGCTCGAGGGTAGTGAGAATTGATGTCGGGGGCTTGCGTAGGGGATTGATGTGGGCCGTTTGTTTCTTAGTGTGATGGAAGAATTGTCCGAGAAGCAGACTCGAGATTTTACATTCTTCCCCGAGATTCTTTCGTTTGATCAAGCACGGACTTCAGGCTGTAGAGGTTCTTCAGTTGAAAAAATTCAATTTTGCAAACTCTTCCCTCCTCTTAGTCTCATCTCTGTTTATTTTATTGTTAGATTCATGGGAATATCTAGTGAACTTCTTTTGGGACTTATGTGAAGCTGATCTGGTGGGATTTTATATCGACATGCAGCTTTGACAAAATCATTAAGAAGGAAATTTCTTCCATTGTTGTCTATGAGGATGATAGGGTCGTCTTGACTCCTTCCATCTCGTCTCGACTCTGCTTGGTTTTGTTCTATTGTGTCGTCCCAAACCAGCCTTGCTCCGTCATGCAACTTCTCTGGTTGGTTTGACGTTACGATCTGACTTATAAAACGTGCTCCTACACTTGCAAAAAAAAAACATGTGGTTAGCCTTGGAATTGGTTCAGTATACCCTTAGGTGATTCGATGGACTTATGTAAAAGTGCGTTTGCATATATCATGGACTTTGAAGATCTCAAGTCCCACATGTACAGTCTCTTCTCATATTGATTGATTGCTCAGCTCTGATTGGAGAACACTGTCCATGTAAAAACAGGCAAGTGCCTTCATTTGAGATGTGATGTCGTAGAGCTGGTTCTTCGACGAATTGCCTCCCCGCCATTCATATTGAAAGGGAGTTTCGATCATGACTGTTTTTCTTCTTTTGGTCTGAGATCAATGAATCAGTGTGTAATTGTCTTCTTCTCTGTTGGTGGCCGTTAAAGTATGCATCTTTTTGGTTAGTTTCTTTTGATTTGGACGGTCTCTTTTCGTGCCTTTCAAATAAGTGTGTACTTGCACATGCATTTGAAGCTGTGAACTTGCACGAACCTTTGAAACTAAAAGCAGTTTGATTTTTAACATGGTGCAAACTCACTTTCTTGAGGAATTCTATTGTTTAACTTCTAAGCCATTACCATCCACATATATGCATGATTGTAAGGATGAACGAGTCATTTTTAGTCCGTCTTTTCATGAAGTTTCCTGTCCACATCACTCATCTGCAGGCGGAGATGGATACTCCGGTAACTGTATCGTTACTCTCATTAAATTTGTTGAATAATCTTGTTTTCGCTTCTCTTTGAATGATCGTAGGACTCTTCTGGAAGCTTTCAAGAGGGTTAAAATCAGGCACGCTTTCAGGGAAGGCAACCGATTGTGCAGATAAGCTTGCTCGGAGAGGAAGGATGCTGAAAGAACCGTCTTGTATTTTGTTTGAACCTCCACCTGCTGCTATGTTTCTTTTGAACCATAACTAAGCTGGGAAATCCATCTCAAGACTTAAACTCTGTAGATTTCTCTTCATGTTTAATTTAAAGCCTACTATTTTCTGGAATTTTAGGGTAATTAAATTAAGAATTCTTTTTAACTTTGTTACACACTTATATATTGGTCAATCTATAATTAGAAACAGTTTTGGTTTTTCCGACAATCTCCTAGGAAATGGAATAGTTAAAACCAGATTGACAGTCTTTTCACGACATAAAATTACCTGATAAAGAAGAGGTGAGCGGGAGCAGCAGAAGGACCCAAAATTTCCACCAAGTAATTTGCACATACCATGTAATTTGCATTGTGCAGCATGTACGGCTCCCATTTCTAAAGATTGACCCCATCTCGCCCTCTAACACACTAAATTCGAACTTTTTACTCGGCCATTTTTTATTTTCGTAGCTCCATTGGTAACAGAGCATATTTCCAGTCGTGATTGACACGTTCAAATAGTTTACAGCCAAGAAATCTACTTTATAGCAAATGTAATGAGGTTTATTCTCTTGCCGACAAGCAATACAGAGAGGCAAGCAGCCAAAAAATCATAATATTACTTGAGTGTTTCTTCGAATCTTCCAAGTTTTTTACGAAGATATAATGGCAACTAGATTGCGAAGTATCCGTTTCCTATTCATGTGAACATAGCAAACTTTGTTACAATCAAGTTGAATGAAGAGAATTTTCTATTATGGCAAGCACAACTTAGCAGGTTTCTGAAAAGTCAAGATCTAATTGGCTTCATTAATGGCGAAACATTACCTCCTGCACAAATGATACAAACTGAGGTTGGGGAAGAGATGAATCCTGATCACCTGGATTGGATAAAAATAGATCAGTTAATCTCATCATGGATAAGCGGTGCAGTGTCAGAAAATATCTTGAGTTTGATAATTGGGTTAGAAACCGCATTCGAGGTATGGCAGGCACTTATCAATCGATTTACTCAGAAATCTGTAGCAAAAGAGTTTGAGTTAAGAGGGAAATTACAGGCGTGTAGAAAAAGAGATAGACTTCTGAGTGAATATCTTCGAGAATTTAAGACTATCTGTGATCAATTGAATGCTATTGGAAAGCCTGTTGATGATATAACTAGGATGTTTGGTATACTTGAAGGGTTAGGTCCTGAATATGAGACCTTTAGAACAACTATGTACTGCCTCAAACCCCGACCGAGAATATGATGAAGTTATCTCTCGGCTTGAAAGATTTGAAACCAGATTGCAAACATATCCGTGAATCAATACAATACAAACCTAGCATATTATGGACAAAGAAAGACTGAAATAGGTTTGCAGAAATATAATCCCAGAAGCCAAGGAGAAAGTATTCAAGGAAGATACAATTCTGGCAGAGGACAATTCATCAACAGAAGAGATCGAGGAAATAATATCATTGGAATAGGAAGAAATCAACAAAGTAGAATGAATAATCTGAATCCAACAAGACAAGATCAGATCAGTAAGAATAATTGGTCCAATTATGGACAGGGATTCAGACCATACACAAACTCTACACAGAGATATCAAGGTGTTAGATCTTACCCACCACAAGGCTCAAATGGTGATAAGCGCATACAGGAAACAAAGCTAATGAGTAATGGTCCTCTGGAATGTCAAATCTGTAAAAGACCAGGTCATACAGCTCTTAGGTGTTGGTATCGCTTTGATAATTCATATCAAGAAGATGACATACCAACTGCATTAGCAGCTATGCATATTGAAGAACAATGTGGTTCAGAATGGTATCCAGACACAGGAGCCACATCTCATATTACTGCAGATCCTGGTAAGATTCGAAACTATGCTGCATATAGAGGTAATGATACAGTTATGATAGGAGATGGCTCATGTTTATCAATCTCATGTATTGGGAACGGAACATTAAACACAACAACTAGCATATTACCATTGAAAGATGTTTTGATTGTTCCTGAAATCAAAAAGAATCTCCTTTCTGTATCAAAATTAACAGATGACTACCCTTGTTCCTTTATATTTGATAAGTATGGGGTGTATATGAAGGACAATTACAATCATACAACAGTGAAGCTAGGAAGGAAAATCAAGGGGCTGTATCAAGTGGAATCTAGAACTCCAGAAGCATACTTCACTCAAACTCAACATGAAGTAGGAGAAGATATTTGGCATCAAAGACTTGCTCATACCAGTTTAAAAACAGTGAAAGTTCTGCAAACTCAACAGTTGATACAATGTAATTCGAAAGCTCAAAAGATGTGTAGTAGTTGTCAAATAGCTAAGAGTTCAGCTCTGTCTTTTCCTATGTCAGACCATATCTCTAATGTTCCTCTAGAAAAGATACATTGTGATGTATGGGGACCATCACCTATCCCATCAGTTCAGAAGTTTCATTACTATGTCATCTTTGTTGATGATTTTTCTCGCTTTAGTTGGATATATCCAATCAGGAAGAAGTCAGAAGTATATGATGTGTTTGTTATGTTTCAAAGACTAGTCGAAAATCAGCTTGATCAAAAGATCAAAGTTTTTCAGAGTGATGGAGGAGGAGAATTCACTAGCATTGAATTTCAGAATCATCTGCAACAGCATGGCATTAAACATAACATTTCCTGTCCTTATACACCTGAGCAGAATGGTATTTCAGAGAGAAAGCATAGACATGTAGTTGAGTTGGGGCTAGCAATGCTGTATCATGCAAAAGTACCATTAAAGTACTGGGTAGATGCCTTTATAACAGCAGCATATATAATCAATTTGCTTCCCTCAACAAAACTACATATGAAATCACCTCATTATAGACTTTATAACCAGGAACCAAGTTATACTCATCTACGAGTTTTTGGATCAGCATGCTATCCATGTTTGAGACCTTATATGAAGCATAAATTTGACCCAAGATCTCTCATCTGTGTGTTTCTTGGGTACAGTGCAAAACATAAAGGTTACAGATGCTTGTTGCCTACTAATGGACGTGTTTATATAAGTAGACATGTCGTGTTTGATGAAAGGGTCTTTCCATTTACTCAAATAACTACTACAGAGTATCAGCAGGGGTCAGATCTATACAAACAATGGATAAGAGGAGTGGTGTCTCCTATGTCCAAAACTACAGACCAGATTCAGTCACAAGTTAATGAGTCAATCAAATCTTTGCAGTCCTTGCCACATACTGAATCAAGCCAAATTGTGCCAGAAATACAGGACAATGGGATCAGCATACTCAATTCAACAAATATATCACAGCAGAATATACTATCTGATGCTGAGCTACAAATTACTCCTGATAATGCACTCAGTAATGTTGAAACAGTTCAGATGGACTCAAATAATGAAGAGCAAGTGTCTATGAGTCAAGATTCTGACACAACATCTCATATTAATACAGAACAAGGACAGTCAGTTCTGTATCAGAGACTACTCAAGGTACATTGTCTACTCATCCTATGCAAACTCGATTAAAATCAGGGATTGTTAAAGTAAATCCCAAATATGCATGTCTAGTTGAATATCGTTCCTGTTGAACCAAAGTCAGTAAAGTCTGCTTTAGCACACGAAGGATGGCATCAAGCAATGCAAGAAGAAATGGATGCTTTGTATGAAAACAACACCTGGGAGTTAGTTCCTAGAACTGATAAAATGAATGTAATTGGCTGCAAATGGGTGTTTAAAACAAAACTTGCACCTAATGGAAGTTTAGATAGACTGAAAGCTCGGCTTGTAGCCAAAGGTTTCCATCAAGAAGAAGGTCTTGATTTCACAGAAACCTTCAGTCCTGTCGTAAAGCATGCTACAATTCGAATTATTCTCTCAATAGCAATGATGAAACAGTGGCAAGTTCAACAGTTAGATGTTAAAAATGCCTTCCTACATGGCAATTTAAGTGAAACTGTTCATATGGAACAGCCACCAGGTTTTAAAGACTCACAGAGACCCCATCATGTTTGTCTACTCAGAAAATCTCTCTATGGGCTCAGACAAGCTCCCCGAGCTTGGTTTGACAAGTTCAGCAGCTTCCTACTAGAATATGGATTCTTTTGTAGCTCAACCGATCCCTCTTTATTCATCCTACACACTAGCACAGAAACAATCCTCCTACTGCTATATGTTGATGATATCATTCTAACTGGAAGTTCATCTCAAATACTCTCCAATCTTATTACTGCTTTACATCTTCAGTTTCATATGAAGGATCTTGGTTCACTCCATTATTTTCTTGGCATTGAAGTTCAGCGTACTCAAGCACATTTGTTTCTGTGTCAAGCCAAATATGCCTTTGATCTTCTCACCCGAGCCCATATGCTTGAGTCTAAACCAATTTCTACTCCTCTTTCGTTAAAACCAACTATCTTGATCAATGACTCTATAGCTATATCTAATCCTGCAGAATATAGAAGTCTAGTTAGTGGTCTTCAGTACCTTACATTAACTCGACCAGACATTTCTTATGCCACAAATCTACTCTGTCAGAAAATGAAGACACCTACGTTTGCAGATCTTCATAGACTAAAAAGGGTACTAAGATATGTTAAAGGTACAATCAGATATGGCTTATTCATTCACTCGCCAAGCACTATGAATCTCTATGGCTTCTCGGATGCGATCAAGGCGGGATGTGCTGAAACCGACGATCAACAACGGGGTTTTGCACATATCTTGGATCAAATCTTATCTCCCGGGCAGCAAAGAAGCAGCCTCGTTAGTAGATCCTCTACGTAAGCCGAATACCGTGCTCGGCATCAACTACGCGATCTCACATGGATAAGCTTTGTTTTACGAGATATAGGTTGCTTTCTTCCATCTCCTATTACTCTATACCGTGATAATAAATCAGCTATCTCACTCACCGCTAATCCTATCTTACATGCTCGCACAAAGCATATTGAAGTAGATTTTCATTTTGTTCGAGAGAAGGTATCTTCGGGTCATTACGTGTCAAATATGTCCCAAGTCATTACCAACTTGCTGATATCTTTACAAAACCTTTGACACGGGTAACACATTCCTATCTACGAGTCAAATTGGGAATCTGTGCTCTTCCCATTCCCAATTTGAGGGGGATGTTAAGAAACAAAGCCGAACGAGAGAAGCGATAAAGGAAGAGAAGCCGACTCGATAAAAACCGAGCAAGATAGAAGCAGAGGAATGAAGCTGACAAAAACAGAGCAAGCTCGGAGTAAGCTGAAAACTGAGCTGGCAATCATCGATCCAAGCTGAGCTGGCAATCCTCGTGAAGGATCTGGTTATACAACAGATTAAAAACAAGATCAGGAGCTGATCAAGCTACACGAGTGGCTAAGATTAATTGTTCTGTTAATAAGAGTTGATTCTGTTGTAAAAGTAGTTGAAGAAGAAAGCCTGAGTATAAAAGGGGCTGAGGAAAATGTAAAGATAGATATAGAGTGAATTGATTGTTTTTCTACAGAAAAGAGAATCTCTTTGATCTGAGACTTCCCTCTGAGTCTTCAAGAAGAGATCTTTCGTTAGTTGTTCTTCTTGTGATCTTCTTCATATCTTAGTGTTCTGTGAGAGAGAACTAGAAGATGAAGCTGAACAGATGTATGATGGAGTTTACAATTGATTGATTCAACATTTACAGTACACAGAAACTTTCTCACAGGTTATACTCTAGATTCTGTTTCTTCTCACAGAGAGGGGCATTAAAAGTTTCTGATGATTGCTTTTATCTTGGCCCCAATGCAAACAAAGCCAAGGCGACTTGCTCGGACCGGCATTCCTCAGGGCAGGTGACTTCAATTCAAGGTCATGGACCGATGTGACCTGAGGGATAAGCACAGAAAAAGTCTAAAATGAAAAGAGTGAAAGAAAAGAAAAATTAAGATACATCAATTTTTTACGAGGTAATTGTAAATATAAATTGATGTTGTAATTTTCAGAGGATCCCAACCTTTCGCGAATAAAGCATGCGGGCCTAAATTTAGCAATTTGTGGACAAGAACAAGCAAAAAAATAAATGGTCCAATTTGTCTAGAATAATTAAGCTACAAAAGAAATTATCAACTAATGAAGGTCATGTGCGCCCACTGAGCCTATCCAAATAAAATCGTTCTGTCTATTTTCGGTACACTTTTACAATAATGCTTGTGTGCACATTAGAGATTTAATTGATTAAAAGAATCAATTCATTTAACAGTTGTACCTTCCTAATCGATCGCATACAAGTCTCATGTTAAAAACAAAAATGGGAATCAAATGTAATTAGTTTTGTGAGTTAGGCGTGTTTTTTATTTGAATTGAAATTTTAACATTTTAATTTCACAAAGAAATATTTTATAATGATTGGAACGCATAAGTAAAAGATTCATTTTAAGTTTACCTCTTGGATGCTTGACGATCGGTGCTTCCAAATTTATAGGCATTTACTAACCTTTATCATATTTAAAGATGGAAAGCCTTTCAAGCGTTTTGTAAGTTTTCTCTTTTTCACCTTTGCTATCATGTGGAAATTTAATATGCTAAGTTCTCATAATCATTATGTTAGTAAAGGCTCATAAAATTTTTGATGCTGTGATGAGATGCCCTGGATAAACGTGAAGAGAGTTTTCGTGGAAACCACTGAAACCCCGTTGACGTGTTCTACTTGCCTAATCCAATGGCGATTTCATTTGAACTTGTTATTAAATTGGAGTCTTAATCCTATTGGATACAGATAAACGGAAAAGTAGCAAGTCTATTCGTATGCTACATTGTTCATTCGATACAATGACTTACATTTTGTTATAAACATCAGTCTTCAAATCTCGCTAAATGGTGAACAAGATGATGTGACAAAAATCACTGCATGAGTCATGCCTTCCAAATTTATTCATAGATGAGGTTTGGATCTCTTGTCAAGGAGGATCAAGAAGTTGGAGCAGTTTAGTTCCTTGGTAGAATCCTTGACAATTGAAGATTAGGGAGAAAATTGTTAAAGAAGTCTTGGATCTATTGGCCAATTCAGTTTTAAATCTTTTAATTATGTTATTTTATCAATAAAATATGTTATTAGTCATTTAATTCTCAAAGCTTTTTCTTAAACTAGCAATAGAATGAATCTAAATAAGTTTACTTTCAATTTGTTTCCTATCTATATATTCATACTTAATAGAAGAATAATTTGTCGACCTATTTTTTTTTTCTTGCCAATATACAAATTTGAATGTAATGAGGAAACAATTCCGCACTTCAAATTGTAAAATATTTAAACTATGTTAATTCTTAACTTTCAGATTTTAATTTAATTTACTTGTAAATAAATGGATTCAAATGGATTCAAGTCGTTATTTTATAATTATATTCACAATAAACTATATATATTTAAAATTGTGCTAAGAAATCAAATCCATGAGACATTAGATTTATGGAGTAACAGATGAATAAAAGTAAACTTAATTGTTGATTGTATGCAACTTATGTTTAAATTTTAATTATTTGTGACAGACTAATTGTAAAATAATAGCGCTTGTGCAAAATGTTAACATTATTTTAATAATTTTAAGAGAGAAGTATAAGTGATTATAATGAGTGGGTTTTGACAATAGTACGAAGAGGGTGACTATGATGGTTCCTTTTTTTGTGAGAGATCATTGTGTTTTATTATAACCCTCAAACAATTTGGATAGGGATCATTGTGTTTTGCTTAACTGAACATGAGTCTTACCATTTGTTCCTTCATATATTTCGATTTGCATAATTCCCCTTTTTAATTGTGTTTGTGATTGGCTTTCTTTCTTGCAAGCTTGGCGTCTCCTCCGATGTGATTGAGCTCTTGATGCGATTGCCCCCTCGATGTGGAGGCACGGCAATTGTGCTTCTAGATTCAGAGGTTTTTTTTGCTTTCAATGACTGACTTATTAATGTTGAGAAGGTGTAGCTTAGAGAGAGACCATCACTGTCGAAGCCAGTAATGGCGGTACTGTGGAGATGGTGGCGGCAAGGGCCTTGCGTGGGGCAGACAGGGAGGGTGGTAGAGTTTTTGACGAGTCTTTTTATCAGTAGTTCTTTGTGGATAACAAGAACAACTTCCCCTTTAATTGCCTTTGAAAGTTGAAGCCTCAAGTCAGGTTTTGCAGATGGGGTCCTTCCTTCGATGGTAGGGGGGAGCTGGGCAGTGCTAGCAGCGGCTGATCCTTCGGTTCCATTATTGAAGTAGCCAAATATAATTTCTCCTCTTTTAGGGAAAAAAAAATGTGATCTTTTGACACCTCCTTGATCAATATTAGTAGGAGATATCTTAATCTTTTAATTGAAGGAATTTTCATCAGAGGCAAATTAAAAGGTGATAACCCAGCTAATTAGTGGCTATTTTTTTGTCTATGTTGGAGGAATCGCGATGGGCTTTCTATCTGGATTTAGAGGTGTCTTTTTTACTTTAGCTCGGGAGTGAGGTTGCTTGAATTTCATGGAGTTTGAATTCATATTAATTGACATCAAGGGTGGGTCGATCTCGTTAGGAATACTTGTAAGATAACTTGAAATAAGGTAAAGAGGAGATAAATGCAATAGATTGTGCGTGAGAGGACGACAATTAATTTGTTGATTGCGCATGATTGGGGAATGAACATTGAACTATGTGACATCATTAACATAGTCCCAGAGTAATAGATAGTTTCATCAAATAAATGATGAGATTTCTTATTTTATCTTATCCGATCACATCTTAATCTTTGTAACGGGGATCAAAAGTTGTTTAAGATTCCTCTTCTTTGCTGAAAATGTAACTTAAAAAAAAAAAAATTTGAATATGGGAAAGTGGGGATGAATATGTTGTCCATCAAAGCAAGTCTTGATCTTCACCTTTGGTTTCTCAGCTTTAACTTTTCCAACCAATTCGAAGTTGGAAGGTAAAAACCCACTGTCCAGTTGACTAGTAAACTCAATATTAATAAAAAGAAAATATTTGGAATGATAAACTAATATATTTTTTATGTGGTCATTTCAAAATTAATCAGGCAAAGGGAAATGCCATGAATTGTTAGTGTCATCGCATCCTATACTATTCTCTTTAGCAATTTCCATCGTACTCGAAAGTCGGTATTATGTAGGGACCATGGGTGATTGGAGTAGCAAATTCAAGATTAGGGTGATAAAAAAAATTCTAATAATATGTAGTAATATATTAAAAAAATTATAATTGGGTTATATTATTATTTTTCCTGATAAGGGCAGGGCCATCACTCATCCCAAGCTCGCCACTGACTCGCTGTACTTTATTTAGTCGTAATGCTAGTTTCAAGGGCTACTCTTCAGAGACAATCTAGGTCACTTTATCAGATTTGGATGGTGAGTCTGAAAGGATTTGCAAGCCAGGACCATTAAAAAGTTTTGTGAGGATTGCTAGTGTTTGTTCAACTGGCCACTGATCCAATCGACCAAACATAAAAGAAAAAATCTTTCAATTATAAGTTAAAGTGGCCCAATATGAACATTGATAAGTGGGACGGCATAGTAATGGGAGCTTAGTATATAATAATCTATTTACATGGAATCTTCTTAATTAGTTTATATACTAATCTCTTTTTTCCTTTATTGATAGAGAATTCGATTGGATCAAATTTTCTTAAGAGCGTAATAGTGTAACACTCGACTTTTCTCTTTTATTGTAAAATAATAATAACACCGATAATTATGATATTGATGTGTATGGAGTTTCGCCAATCCTCGGTCCTCAGTTTTTCTTTTGTAATAGAATAGTGGCATATGGGTGACAAGTTGGCCAAAATTAGAAAAACTCATGGATATGACCGTTGACGAAAAAGCATATACGAACGTTCGCATTTCGCATTTCGCATGAGGAATCTCTATGGAGAGAACCTTGTGTTTTGAAAGATTACACTCATGTCTCGTGAGAATATATGATTTGATCTAATTTAGTATTTGAAATTAAAATGATGTGGATCATCTAGGGCTAGAGGGTAAATGCATAACATGCAGTTACCTCATAGTACCACCTAAGAATATTGGATTGGGAATGGCGTGAAAATTTTTTGTCTAATTTTCATGGCTATCAATACAGTGATAATTAGAGACCCACGACTCATGTCCATACCTGTACTCAATGATAAAAACGAATGTGTTTTTGTGAGTGAGCTTAATCTTTTTTATTTTCAAGATCTATTTCATACGGTTTTGGCCTTGCACTATCCTCAATTTTTCGCCATGTTGTAAACATGAGATTCCTATCTAGATACGAGTGATTAATCATCTACTTTTTTGCCCCATCTTCTGAGCACCGCTAGATAATTGCAACCCATTAATTTTATATATGCATATCGGTGTTGCCCAGATCCAAATTAAAGAAAAGGAATAGCATCGGCAACTAATAATCTCAAGAAGAAAGGGAGGGCATAAACCCATTCACATGCGGGGGAGCTACTAACTATCTCAAGAAGGTGGAGGGCATGTTTGGATAATTAAATGCATGATGCACGTGGATTTTAATATTTCAAAGTCACAATTTACTATAACGCAGGTATTAATTTTACTAATTAAAGTTGCCAATTCCCATTGAATTTTTTTTTTCTTCTCCCTATAATTAATCCCCTTTACGAAAATTACATAACAGTGCTAGGAAAAACCTTCTTGTATAAAATTATGAACAGTCTGCCTAATCAACAACAAATTGATTTATATAAAAATATTACCATGTTTTTTTTAACATTATCCTAAAATTCATCAGAAGCAAGAATCAGTGGTATCTTGCACCATAGATGCGTTATATTCAAATTTCAAGTTCCATGAATGCTCATACTGTTTTGTGGAAAAGTTATGAGTTACGCTTTATTTCCATAATCCAATTTTCTAAAAAGTTTTTTGTCGGTATGCATAATAATTCGACCCTGAGTTGTGTTTTGTACGTTTTGCTTATATAAATAAATATATATATATATATATATATATGTGTGTGTGTGTGTGTGTGTGTGTGGTTGCGATGAGTGTTTTATTATTTCCATAATCCAACTTTCTAAAAAGTTGTTTGTCCGCATGCGCAATAATTCAACTCCTGAGTTGTGATTTGTACTTTTGCTTGTATTATTGTCCTGTTGTGGGGCCATTAGTTAGGGCCTCTATTATTGAATCTGCAAAAGTCGTCCCTTACTAGATGACCCTCTATTATTAAACTCCACCCATTCGCTTGCTCTCAATCCATCTCGATTACTCCTTTTTTCGATCTCTCATCTCCCGAAAGAATCTATGGATTTCGCAAGTCCTCTTTCAGAACTCGTCAAAAGCTTATGGGGCTTGGCCAGCAAACCTTTGGGCTACATTTGTAATCTGAAAGGTAATGTGGAGGTGTTGAAGAAAGAAACTAGAGACTTGGAGGCCATGAGCGAGGATGTGAAGGAAAGGGTGGAACGTGAAGAAGAAGAAGCATGTGTGCGGCGCACGAATGAAGTGAAGAACTGGTTAGGCGAAGTGCAAGAATTTAAAGGTGGAGTAGATCAAGTTCTTGAAGAAGCCAGGGAGCGAGACCGAATCAAATGTCTCGTTCATTGTCTTCCACGGAACTGCTGGTTAAGCTATAAATTGGGAAAAAGAGTTGATCAGTTGCTTAATGAAGCGGGAAAGCTCCAACATAAGAAACGAGAATTCAGCGATTTCACGTCACCGTTGCCTCGTCCTCCTGTACCTGCGATGCCTATGGACGAGACTGTGGAAATGGCTCATGGATGAAAAACAAAAAGGAATGATTGGGTTATATGGAATAGGCGGTGTAGGAAAGACCACCCTCATGAAAAGGATCAACAATGAACTTCGGCGTGCGAATCATGGATTCGACGTCGTTATTTGGGTGGTGGTTTCCAAGCAAGTGAATGAAGATAACTTTCGAGAGACCATAAGGAAAGGGCTGAACATTAAAGATGAGTCATGGGAAGGATGGTCTCAGGATGAGAGGATCTCTAATATGTCGGAAAAGTTGACCAAGAAAAAGTTTGTGTTGTTGATTGATGATGTATGGGAAAGGCTGGACTTTTCCGAAATTGGAGTTCCTCGTGCTAGTCTTAAGAACGGATCCAAAGTAGTATTCACAACTCGGTTGAAGCAAGTATGCGACCAAATGGAAGCCGACGAAACATGCGAAGTACAGAGCTTGATGCCCGAAGAAGCTTTGACATTATTCAAGAAGAACGTTGGCAAATCGCTTGAAAATTGTCGTCAAGAAATTCAAGACCTCGCCAAGGACATTGCCATAGAGTGCAAAGGGTTGCCACTAGCCCTCATTACTGTCGAGCGAGCCATGGCCGGTAAAGACGATCCCCGTGACTGGAGGCATGCACTAACAATATTGAGGGACAAACCACACGAGCTAGTAGGTATGGTGGAGAAAGTATTCCACATATTGAAATTTAGCTATGATAGTTTAGATGATGCTACTCGACAAGCTTGCTTCCTTTATTGATGTCGCTTCCCTGAAGATTACCCCATAATAGTGGATGAGCTTATTGAACTCTGGATTGGAGAGGGCTTGTTAGGAAACACTAATAATATATTCTGTATGCGGGACAAGGGAGCATCTATCCTGAGGGATTTAAAGAGGGCTTGTCTATTGGAAAGTGGGCATTCATTTGAAGAACCAACCGTAAAGATGCATGACATCATCCGCGACATGGCAACTTGGATCGGTCATGACCACGGGCAAAAGGAGAACAAGTTGTTAGTGATAGAGAACGAAGAAGACATGTCCATGGATATGATGTCTAAATGGGGAAAGCAGAAAAAGTATCTCTATGGGGAGGATTAATTGGAAATATCAACCAAACACCACCTATGTGTTCCCAACTCGAAACTTTGTTTGTAAGGGAAACTAATGTGGGGTTTATGCCAATAGGATTTTTTGAGTCAATGATGGCCTGTTTGAAGGTGCTAGACCTATCCGACAATAGAAATATAGAATTATTCTCTAGAGAGATTTGTGATCTGATTAATTTACGGTACTTGAACATGTCGAACACTCGTATCGGTGAGTTGCCCAAGGAAATCAAGAACTTGACTCGCTTACAATGGTTGCTACTAAACGATATAAGCAATAATTTCTTGATTCCAATGGGGGTAATTGCAAGCTTACCGTTGAATGTATTCAGCAAGTGGATATTAGGTCTAGAGAAGGAAGAAGAGGTGGTAGAGGAACTTGGGGGCATGCAAGAGCTTATCGACTTATCTATCATAATGTACAAATCTTCCTCTACACTAAAAATATTCCAATCCTTAAAGAGATGCATAAGAAGAGTGGATATCATGGCATGTCTGAACTTGACGTGCATCCCAATAAGTCACTCATTAAAAGGGAGGGTCAATTTCTTGCATTTAGAGGTGCTTCATCTACAATATTGCCATATGCTTGTGAAGATGGAGATTACTCAAGGGACGGGACGGGTGCCCAACTACTCTTGCTTCCCTAGTCTCGTTGAAGTTGTAGTTGTAGAGTGCGGATTTTCAGACTTGTCTTGGCTCATGCACACGCCAAAACTCCATAAATTGACGGTTGGCGCCTGCAATTCAATAGAGAAAATAATTGGGGATGAAATTGCGGGAGAGGAATTAGCTGCTTCGGGACTATTCTCACATCTCGAATGCCTAGGAATCATCCGTCTTCCAAAACTAAGGAGTATTTGCGACCACACACTATTTTTCGCTCAAGGGGTAAAGGTCGAGATAGGCGGTTGCCCTAGTCTCAAAAAGTTGCCATGGGACTCGAGCAATGCAAGGGAAAGTTTCTCGGTCAATGGGGACAAAGGCTCGTGGGACGAGTTTGAGTGGGACCCCACCGCGCGGGTCACTTTCCAGTGGCTGGGTGAGGGATCCGTAGAAGAAGAGATGACATTTGGAGAGGCGGTGCGTAAAATGAATGCTTGGTATAATTGGAGGCCCAAGATTAGATTCCGACCCAGTGGGCCGAGTGAGTGAAGTGAGGTCTTTTTTTCTCGATCAATGGGGACGAACATTGGAGGTCTGAATCACCGGCCGTGATAGCTCCACTAGATAAGGCCTTGTTGATCCTTAGCCCAGAGGTGAGGGATTCAAAACCCAGTCAAGACGCTAGGTGTCTTAAGTGTGACGCCGTGGTGGTGGGTCCTGCATTAGTGTCACCAGGAGGTTTGCGGCATGACTGTTGGCTATAAGCTGGTTCCTCCTATAAAAAAAAAAAACAAAAAAACATAATTTGTACTTCATTTGTGTGCATTTATATATATATAGTTGTTTAGAGTTATTGACTTCCGACAAATTCTTCCCTCCTTCGCTCCCCCGCCCCCATGCACGTCTGTTTCTTGAAAACTTAAAGTAAAGCTTTCCAGCAATGTGAAGGTTACTTTAGCTAGATAAATAACTTTTGTCTACTTTCAGGCTGAGCATTCCCTAATGCGACGTTTTCCGCGCGGGTTTCAGCCTCTTTCAACTATTGATGCATACCAAATTTTACATTTACCTATGGTTGAACATTGAAATAGATTGAGACACCAATTGGACCACGTAGGGTGATGAATATCTACCTGTCCTTTTTGTATTCATTTTGGGAGGAATAGTCATTACGTTTATCTATCGCTACAATGGCCGAATAAATAAAAATTCTCAAACAACTTGAGGATAGGATCGCATCTTTTTCTTAACTTTAACGTGAGTCGTCATCATTTCTCCATCTATTTGTTTCGATTTAAGGGAGTGAATTCAAACAATTTCCACTCGAAAGCCCAAACCTTACCAAGATAATGTGATAAATTGAGCCAAGACTTTGATTTGCTTATTTTACAGACAAGAATGTCACGCCCCGAACCCCGAGCGCGCGCACATCCCACTGCGGTCGATCAAATGCGACATTCCCAGGTAGTGTCGCCAACCCCATTAGTTTATTAATGCGCAAGCGGAACGTATTATAAAACCCCTGACAATAAAATACGGGATAGAAAAGCAGGAAGCAAAACCACAACATAACACTTTCATAATTCAACGGAATTACAAACAGAGGTCTACGGCCAAAAGTCTACAAAAGACCGGCTCTTAAAAAGGAATTGTCCTATGACCTACAAGTCGGACACGTTCTCCAATCTTATGACTTCACCTCTGCAACTCCTCAAGGCCAACCAAAGCTATCTCGGTCGCTCCGTCCACCAGGGACCTGAAATTTTAATCCCACAACCAGGATGAGACGATGTCTCGCCAAGTTCAACCCCCCTAAACCCCTATTAGAAAGAAAATACGCCCCTGTGGCCTAGCCACATCACACGTAAGACTTACCTTGCATTAGTCTTCATCTCATAGGTGTTAGCACAGCTTTATATAATTCAACCACGTGCAATTATAATAACCAAACAACTGCAGTACAATTACATCATCAGCACAATTCAACCACTTGGATCGTCTCAGCGATCAATCGACTCGGCCGATTACATGTCATTCTAGCAAATCAATCATTACTCTTAATTACGGCCCTATAGGAAAGTTTAACCACCAGTGGCAATCACGGCCCCACTCGGCACGACCTTTAATTAGGTGGTCCATCACGGCCTCACTGGGCATGACCTCTCATAAGTGGTCCATCACGGCCTCACTAGGCACGACCTCTAATAGGTGGTCAATAATCACGGCCCCATTAGCACGACCTTCCCAGCTTAGGTGGTTCATCACGCCCTACTAGGCACGACTTCTCATGGGTGGTCCATCACGACCACGTAAGCACGACCTCCAATAGGTGGTTAATCACGGCCTCACCTGGACACAACCTCTAATGGGTGGTTAATCACGGCCAATCTCCCATCAATTTCAACACTTGGATTTTATAAAGAATCCCTATCTATCGCAATCACACTCAATTTGCCACAATTAATCATCAAACTCAAATTCTACATACACAGCAGCGATCGACACGAAATTCTGAGAGTTTAAGGTCCCGACGAAATTTTCGAATTTTAATAAATAATTAAATTTATTCCGAAAATTAATTAAATAATAATATTCATATTTTTCGCAATCTACATTCAATTTATAATATCCGACCGTCAATTTCAAAATCCGAATACACAAGCAGCGACCGGCACGAAATTCTGAGAATTTAGGGCCCGATAAAATTTTCGGAATTTAATAAATAATTAAATTTATTCCGAAAATAATTAAATAATAATATTTTAATAATTTCGAATAATAATATATTATTAAATTATTAAATAATTTCGAGGTATTTAAATAAATCAAAAGTAAATTCCTTGATGTCACATCAAGGCTTATATTAATATAAACCTTCATTTAGCCTTAAATTAAACTCACTTTAAGTTAATCAAGCACATTAATCTAATCTACACTTAAATAAATTAAACTAACCATCTAATAACACTTAACATAAACTAAATACACATAAAGCATCATTAACCCTTTAATCAAGGTTTAGTGAGCTAAACTCACTGGATTAACGAGCCGAGCGAACCAAAACGACGAGGACGACGCGAGGATCGACTTTCCTCAAGGCGGGCCGAGCATCCGGGCTCGGGAAGGCGGCCAAAACGGCCCACGAAGGGGCTGCCATACCCATTTCTGCAGCTGCTGTCCATGGCTGAAAAAAGAGAAGATAAGCTTGGGTTGAGGCGAGGATGGGTCGGGGGAAAGTGGAGGAGTCGAACCGGACTAAGGCGGGACCCGAACGGTGGCCGGAGAGGGCTGAACCGCAGCTCGAGCTAGCTGAACAACCGCTTGGAAGTGAAGACGGTGGCGAAGAGGCGAGGCGGACGACGGCGAGCGGACGTGCGACTACGCGCGTGAACGGCGGCGACAACGACTGTACTGGCGGCGAACGGCGAGCGACGAAGGAGGAGGACGAAGGCCGGCGTCGGGCTGCTGGTTTTCTTCCCGTTCGGTTCTCTCTCTCCTCCCCCCCAAGTTCCAACACAACTCCTTGATTCAAGGAAGAAGAAAGGCTTGATGTGAGGGGTGCTTTTTGGGGCAATTGTGCACCCTACACTTGTCCAAATCTCCTCAACTTAGTCCCCACCATGACCTCATGTGACATCACTTCCCACTTACTCAAATCCTCCACAACATTTCTCCAACGGTCCCAAAACGCTTCCTCCGTGCAAGATACGAATTTTGAAATCTTATACATCCAATTTTTCAATTCTCTTCTAATTGATTCCAATTAAAGTCTATAAAATTAATCCAACGTCACCACACTTCAATTCACATCTTCATTTGTCCATGTAACCAACTTAAGTCCCAAAAGCACACCAAAAGCGCCTACTAATTTCTCGAGCCAAATTAGCCATTTCTTGATTATTTTGTGAGAAGCTCGCTTGCATGAAAAATCTTCCGAAGATAAGTCAATGATCCTAAAATGATTTGTGACACACCCAGACTTCCAATTTTCAATTCGATCTCAATTCCACGGTTAATTTCACTTTTTGACGATACTGCGCCCAACCTACCGGGTAGCCTTTAGAAATTTTCATGCATTTGACCTGTGGTTGATCATCTCAAGCCACAATGTACATCTTTGAAACAAGTGGCAACTTTCGGTTCTCAGGGGTAATCTCAAGGTTTCAAATACGAACACAGTACCCAATCGATAGAAAAGTTTCGGTTTAGTGCCGATCGACAAGAATTGTGTAATTCGGTGGAATCACCCACATTCGATCACATGCCTTTGTCGAGTCGACCTATCTCCGGTTTCTAATCGATTTTTATTTGTGCCGTAATGACCCTTGCAGATTAGCTCGGTCGAAAAGTCACTTTCTGGCCAAATTCTTGAGTCTTGTGCATTAGAATTTCTTAACGACTTCACCCGATAGACTAGTCTTCACATGAATGGCCGACTCAAGGAAAATGACTATATGCGTGCCAACGAAATGCCCGTCTTAATTTATTGAAAATAGAATTGGAAAATCGGGATGTCACGAGAAAGTTACGTCGCCCTTCTTATTTTCTTCAAGTAAACTAGTTTTCAAGCATGCACTACAGGTGTACAACTAGTTTTCTCTTGCAAGCTTTGGCGTCTCCTCCAATGCCATTGAGCTCTCGATGCGGTTGCTCGCTAGACGTGCGGCAGCCACCACCACTAACCTATGCGTCAGCCACCGCGCCCTGACATGGTTGATGCCTTGCGGCACCTCTAGCTGCCATTCCCCTAGGGGCCCAGGACCTGGGCTGGGGTCCCCCAAGGCAGGCGACCTCGATGTTTATGTCACGGCCCGATTTGACCACATTAGCTTGCTCTGGTTGAGCAGGTTCTGGTCATCTGATGTTGAGTTTAGAGTAGCTGCTTTCGTGTATGGCTACAGATTCAGTAGCGTCAACAATTTCCGTGATAAGCTCAGTTGTTCTTGGTGGAACAACTTTGAAGGTCGAAGCCTTGACTCAGTTTTTGCGGATGGGTGGTCCAGGCGGGGGCTGATCCTATGCTAAGAATTACTATTACCGAAGTGGCCAGATTTAATTTCTCCTCTTTTAGGAAAAAAATGTGATCTTTTGGTAGCTCCTTGATCAATATTGGTAGCGGGTATCTTTATCTCCGAATTGAAGGGGTTTTCGTAGGGGGCAAGTTAAAAAGGTGAGAACCCAGCTAATCAGTCGCTATATTTGTCTATGTTGGAGGAATCGTGGTGGGCTTTCTGTCTGGAATTTTAGGTGTCTTTTCACTTTAGCTGGGGAGTGAGGTTGCTTGAATTTTATGGACTTTGAATTCATATTATTTGACATCTTGGTTCAGTCGATCTCTCAAGAATTCTTGCAAGATAACCTGAAGTAAGTGGCTATGGATAAAGTAATTATGCCGTGAGGATGATGAATGATCTGCTGATTTGGGTATTAATAGCTTAGCCCCACTAGTCGTTAGCTGTATCCTAAGCAATTTGCAATTTGCAGCTTCTTGAAACTGTCCTCGTAAGGGGAAAGTTGATTTTATTGAAACAGTGACGATTGGGATGGCTTGTTGGTATACTGAATTATATGTCTAGATAGAAGCCCCCAGTGGGCAGAATTTTGATTTTTTTATAAGCATTGGTGCGGCGGTATGACTTAGTTTTGAATGTTTGAAGTTGGTCGGCTTTTCTTTGATTTACTACTAGCGGAGGGAGCTGAATTTTATCTTGGCCACTTTTCTGAAGTTCTTTTGATATGCTTCTGTTTGAATTATTAAACCGAATCAGCATCTGACAAACCTATGTTAGTAATCCGGAAATGGACTGTGATGATTCCTGTAAATGAAAAACTCTTTTTTTCTAAATGCTTAGATGAATACGTACTGACCAAATTGTTCTTACTAAAAATTGGAGATCTAGTTATCACCCAAGAGCTGCAATGAAAATTTTTAGTTGGTATTTAGGTACATCAAGGCTTGTCCCTCTTAGATACTGAGTTCATCCGTGTACTTTTGCAGAAAATAACATTGCAAACTTTTGCATCTCTTTTTGGTGGGAAGGCTTTGCATATTTCGAATTAGAAAAATACGACAATTATCTTCTGCACACTGTACCCATGAATAGGCTCATAAGATAGGCTATGCTGTCCATGCATGTGTCTGTTTCTCCTTTTTGCTTGCAGACTTGATTTTTGCCCTTGTGAAGATACCTTTTCAGTTATGTAGCTTGTAATCTTCAGTGCAGATTGAGTTAGATTTTGACATTACATTTTGAAAGACATGGTGGCAGGCTTTGAAGAAATAAGTAATTGTTGACCTTGTTGATTGCTGTTGTTCTTCTCAAGAGCGTGTCGTGCTTCTGGTGAATTACACAGCGTAAGAACTTCAACAAAAAATAATCACCCAACCTTTTGCGGTCAGATGTTATACCCCTAATTGTGCACACTCTACTGAGCTTCAAAGACGAGGAACTTCCGTGTCTGGGATTGGCCTTGAATGATAGTTTGCAGCGTGCTCTTTGTCAACATGATAACATTACCAAAGGTATTTCACTGACCAAACCGGGAGTGACAGAAACTCCAGCTTTGCCACCCGTGGATGTGAATCATGAGGATGATGAATCTGATGATTTTGCCCAGCTAGCTCGCAGGTGAACATTTTACATTCTTTTCTATATCTCGTGTTCGGGGCAAGATTTTCTTTTCACCACGAGTCGCTCCTGAGCTTCCACCATGTGATGGCTTCATCTGATACGACCGATTTTAAAGAACAGATATGCCACTTTCTCGAAGTTGCTTTTGGTAACTAAAGATTCAGGCCATGAAGTCTGTGGTGTATTGCTTTAGAAACATGGTCAGGCATAAAATTCTACGATTGAGGGAAGCGATGATAACTTTCTAACATCACTGTGGAATGAAGATTCCTATTTTCTTCTGCATTTACTCGGTTGCTTCCTCAGACACTGATTTGGTTTAGTTTTGGCCGCGCCCTTGTGTTGATATGTGCTATATTCTTCCTTGAAAACATTAGCGAGAGCACATGCAGACAAATACTCGTAGAAGAAAGTCTCTTTGTGGCTGAAAAAAGTAATTATTTCTTAAAACTCCTTTTCTCACCTTATCCTATTCTATCTAGAACTACATCCAAACGAACAATGCAATCTAAATTATACAACATTGGGGAAATTTTCATATTCACTGCTTGATTTCAATTTCAACAGGGTGATTATCATGTGTCACGTCTTCATTCTATTTTATCATTTAGTTAGCGATATTTTTCAGTACATAATAGATTGATGTGACAATCTAAACAGCTCGTGTTGCTATTTACGTGCTGCATGGCATTGCACTTGCCATGGTTTTCCCTACTAAACCCATAGTGATTGCTTCCTAAATGCAATGAACGTGCTTTAGTAGGTGACCATGAACAATGTCATTTCATGCTTGGCTAATCTTCATCTATTAGAAGAAAAAAATGGCATGTCATGCCAGGTCATCCATCTGTTTTTCACCAGTCTCATGTCTTTTTCTTTACTTGATATATTTTGTCATTACTTGGAGCATATTTTAGGATTGACCTGTTTCATATAATTCATACAAATGCATATCTGCCTCCTCAAGCAAAGAAGACAGATTTCGATGGTTTCATCATTTTGAATTGGACAATGCAACCTATAAATGATTTGTCTAGAAGGAAACAAACTGGTGAAATCAGACCTGCTGCTGTGTTATGAGGAGTTTTCTCATTTAATGTATGAGGAACTTTACATTCTCGTGTTAGCATCTCATCTGAATCTTAAAGCACATTGATGAAGGTGATATAGAGCTATAATGATCTACAGTTTTAAAAAATTAGGAGTAAGGCCTACAATGGCATCTTTGTAGAGCTTCTTTAGGGCAGCCTGGGGTTTAACCTATACCACACGAACTCTTAGCAGGAGTTGATTTGGTACTTTTCATCACAAACAATGACAGACAACTGTAGACTTTATCCTACTAGCTGGGAGTTTTTAAATATGTTGGTCTCTCGGATGATTCCAGTATGTTACTATCCAAGTCTATTTCCATGTAACTGAAGAGAGTAGGAGCAAAAGAGACCTGCTTTGCAGCATCTATATATATTTCTTCCTAATCAGCGACTGCATTTAGCCCTTGTTATATGTCATGCAATTTTTCCCCTTGTTATTTGTCTGTGTTCTGTTTACTATTGTTAATGATAATAACATGATTGGCTCCCCTTGTATATGTGCTTCCTCTTGTCCATGTTGGACCATTTTGTGACATTATTACTCTGATCGAAACATCCAATTACCTGTATTCCTTGTTTTTCAGGTTGAAGCTAAGAAGCAGACGTATAACTCTTTTGATGATCTGTTGGCCAAATCTGAGAAATCTGTATTAGTTGATTTTTATGCTACTTGGTAATGTACATCCCCCATAGATTTGGATCAATGATACCTGTTCTAATAAATCTTTGAGCAACTTGATTGGCATAATACTTATAATTTGAGCTTTTGTCCCCAGGTGTGGTCTTTGTCAATTTATGGTTCCCATCCTTAATGAGGTCAGCATTAGACTTAAAGATACAATTCGGGTTGTGAAGATTGATATTGAGAAGTACCCCATCATTGCTGATAAATACAAGATACAAGCATTACCTACCTTTATCATATTTAAAGATGGGAAGCCTTTTGAACGTTTTGTAAGTCTTATCTTTTTCACCTTTGCTATCACATGGAAATTTAATCTGCTAATTTCTCATAATTATTATGTCAGTAAAGGCTCATAAAATTTTTTGATACTGTGATGAGATGCCTTAGATATCCTAATTTGAACAAAAACCTGCAGTCACAAGTTTTTTTGGCAATTTCAATCTTTTATGATGTGAAAGATACAGGGTGAACTCTGGAAAGAGTACTTGCATTTTGCCAAAAAAGCGCAGACACCCCTTGTGATGTACATAGGCACTAGTGGCATGGAGAATCTATAATGACCTATAATCAGTGGACACCCTTTCCTCCTAAACTATTTTTGATTAGGGAATTCCATCCCAATTCATCATTACTCTCTTGCAAAACATGAACCAGCAAAGAAACCATGATGAAGCACCAACTTGTTTCTACATAATAACTGATGATAAATATACAAACCGCGTAAGTCTTCAACAGTGATCAATGAAAGGCTCCCTTTGTAGGGCTTGACTGTCATGGAAAACACAGCTTCCCTAGTTGTTAGGTTGCTGCAATCCATGCATAGTAAGTGATACTTTTTTAGCAACAGGTAGAGGGTATCTCCATAAATTTTCTGTGAAGGACATGGTTGCCGGCTCAATGCAGAAATGGTAATAACTTATGGGCATTGCCTGAGACTCATGCATTATTCCGTGGTCTTTGAATGTTGTTTAGTCATAAATTAGTTGATTCTCATTCACAATTTAATTGCGAGATTGGGTTGTGAAATTTTTCTGATTTTGGATTGCTTCCAACTTATGTAGTTTTTAAGATGTTTTAGTCATTTACCTTATCTTGACTGAGCTGTTTTCATTTATTAGGAGGGTGCTCTGACAGCTGATCAACCGATCCAGTAGATTGAGGATTCGCTGAAAGTTATGCAATAGTTTTGGTGAGCCTTAGTTATTCTTGTATTGCTTCCATTGTTGACATATGTCATGAACACTGTCCTTTCACAAATCCTCCGGAATATTGCAATTTTTCATTATAGAATGATAATTGGTGGCCCTGGCCTTGTTGTATGAAGTGTGCATAGGAAGTTTTATTCTCCTGTTTCCATTTTTTCCCGTCATTGAACACCCACTCTCCCAAGAGGTCATGATTTATGGTAACATTGTTCATCTGTGTATATTGGGCTAAGTAGACCTAAACTTTAAGTGAATTGGCATGGGTAAATCACATCATAACGAGTCTGCTTCAAGAGTCTATTTGTTCTTGGGGAGGGAAAGCTAGCGTGTTTACAATTTGAAGATGATAGTTGGAACCTGAGGTCGATGCATACCAAACCACTTGTTTACCTCAAAACTTTATGTTGTGGGAAATTTGTCACACTACACTATCGAGCTTTAGTTTAGGCTCTAATCATATGCATGGGATAAAGGTCTCATCCACTTACTGGTTTTTATTGTTGTGTGCTCAAAGGCTTTTCTTGTGTGGTTGCGTAGTCATGTCATGCCATCATTTAAATGGATCATACTCACAGACAATGCCTGCAAAACTCCTTTGCCTTGTACCACAATGATATCTAGTTCAATGACTTTTTAATCCGGTTAGTCAAAATTGATTAGAATGCCTCGTACTTGAGGCCGTCATTGAAATACCCCTCCCAGCGGCATTGTCCGTCACTCTACCACTCTCTCTGGACAAACAATAGAGAGCAGTGCGCTGGTTGCCACCATGAACCAATTGGTTTTTGGCCTTAATTACCCTCAGATCGTAGGTCGCCTGTCGGCGGGGACCTTGAATTTGAGGTAGTAACCTTGGATTACGAGTGTGGGGGTGTGGGGGTGGGTGTCAGTGCGGGTGTGCGATGGTGTGATAATAATGGTGGTGGTGATCCGAGCAATGTTTGCCGACAAGTGAAGTAGAAGGCGGTCTGATGAGATACTTGGGTAGTCAGTTGACGATGGCGATGGTAGTGAAGACTAGGCTGCACGCGAACGCTTGGGCACGCGTGGGAAGTTGGACAGCTATAATGGGGCAGCCGAGAGGGAGGTTGATGGTGGTGCTGATCGTGACTATGATGGAGGTTGGGGAAAGGAGAGAAACTAGTGGAGATGGCGGTGGAAAATTGGAGTTGCGATTTGGCGTGGTGACGGCCAATCCCTAGGCTGCTCGAGGAAGAAGAAAGGGAAGGCAAGGAAAGGAAAGGAAGAAAAGAGAAGACATGTCAGTTCTTGAACTTTCAGAAGCTCATCCGTTAACTTCTAAAAAGGACGAACGTCGTGCATTTATTTCGTAAATTGAGAGAATTCTAATGTTTATATTAAATAAGGACATGGAAAATATGAGCCTCCATAATTTCATTGTGTATATTAATTTACATAAATTTGCTGAAATATCTTTTTGAATAATAACATGCATTAGAAAGAGAGGAAAACAACAGTACCAAAGACGAGTCTGACATTGTCCCAACTCCCCACGATCATCAGTGAAAAATGGTTGGTGGGTCTTCAAGTGGCCACAATGGAGCAAGAATAAACGTGAAGAACGTTTTCGTGGAAACCATTGAAACCCCGTTGACGTGTTCTTCTTTCCTAATCCAATGGCGATTTCATTTTAACTTGTTATTAAATTGGAGTTTTAATCTTATTGGAGACAAATAAAAGGAAAAGTAGCAAGTCTATTCATATGCTACATTGTTCATTCGATACAATGACTAAGATTTAGTTATAAATATCAACCTTCAAACCTCGCTAAACGGTTTCCTCAACTTCTCATGCACGACAATACGTCAAATCGGGATTTGTTATTGCCTGCCAACTTCGACAGCATCGTTGATAGAAAGTATCAATGATGCTGGCTGCTGTCATTATATTGCCAAGACTTGAGAAGTCGAGCAAAACAAGAGAAAGCGTATGCAGAGCAGGAGAGACCACACCCCAAAACAGGAGAATGAGAAAGAAGAAAAATCAACAAGAGCACACTGGTTTGAGCTGATGATTGTGTACATGAAAATGTGTTTCAAGGTGCATGGATTTAGACTCAAAAAAATCGTATTTGCTGTTATTAGACTATATAAATGCACCCTAGAGAAGAATAATGGGTAGCTTCAAAATAATTAATCAACTAGCTTCAAAGAGGTAAACTATTAACTTTTTCAATTGATACGTTGCAAAATTAAGATTTCAAAATAAGATTCCATTATATACTTCTAAATTAAGAAAAGATACGTCGGCAGGTGGGTTTTTTTTTTTTTCTTTTTTTGGGCTAGAATTTCTAATTAATATGGATTGCGGTTGATACGTATTTGATCCATATTTGTGGAGAATTATCATCGCAAAGAGTTTTATTTTTCTTTTAATCTAGTACCCATGTTGTATATATTTTGTTACATCTTCATAATTTTGAGGAATGTCCTATCACACCTGGATCATACTCCCTAATTAACTCTATATATCATTCGAAATTAAATCTGACCAATGTATATTTCCCCTTTGTCATTAAGTACGAAGAAGCTGGTCTAGGTTGGATTTCACCTCACCAAGATTCAATTTCGCCGAAAATGCCAAGAACACCAAAAAGCCTATCCATCATTTTAGGCAGGAGGTCATAATTTAGTAATATTTTCATTTTTCGCATGGAAACGATGGGGATTTGGGTAAACGACATGCATGTGTCTCGCATCGAACCAGCTTTAGATGTCCCGTAAGTCCTATTCTCTAACTTTCCTTCAATGATGAACGGGCTTCCCTGCGTTTCAACTGGAGTCTCATTCGTGGGCTCAAAAAAATTCGTTTCATAATCATAACAATACAAATATAAAGAAGTTTAGGATTTGATCACATGATCTTATAATTCGTAATGATAACCTAATGTACGAGGATATGTTAACTTCTTTGGCAGAACTCACAGTGAGTTCTATAATTGAAAGAAATGCCTCACATCAAGACTCTCTTTGTTTCGCAAAATTGAACGATTTGGAAAACATTCTCTTAAAAATTATATCTTATATCTCTTATATAAATGAGAGAACAAAAAATATTTTCATTGGGCACGATGAGACAATTAATTGGCCATAACTCATAGCCACTTACATGAGACGATTTAGTGATAAATCCTCGTGTGACGAAGTCTTGCGCTGAAGAGGTATAGCAATTTCGACCTGTCCACACGGCTACTCGCATCTCACCATCCTTGACAAAGATGTTGAGTATTTGTATGTTAGTACTTTTATTGACCATATAAGGTGTGGGAGGGTCACTAGAGTCATTGAAATCGACAATAAACGATGGGGCTTTCAATGCGGCAGTCAGAATTGCTGTAGCTCAATCCAAAAGAGTGGAATCGAGAGATTTCCGCAGGAACTTTGGCATCCGGGCTTCGTCTTTGAATCACCAACTTCTGCTATGTGATTGTGGTATGACCATGGTTCTTCCTTCAACTCTCTGCATATGGTATTTTTTTTTTTTTCCTTTTGATAGATCAATCTGATGGGTTGGGGCGTATACAAGGAGAAGTAATGTGGGTTTTGTCTTCATTATTTTTCTTTTGGGTCAAGTAGCTGTAGTTATCGGCTCAGTTCAAGCTGTGGAGTTAACATCAGCTGGTCCTAGACACTTGCATGAGACATTTCAATGATAATTCCGCGTGTGACGAAGTCTTGTGCAGTGCGTTGCACGGTTACATTTTCCAAATGCGTGATTTATCCGACATATTCTTCTTAGAATCTTTTGTCGCTACTCATCGGGAGGAGCAAGCCAGTGTGAGCCAGAGGCTGGAGTACTCTTGTCCAATAAAAGCTGTTCTTGCTTTCCAAATATTCTCTAAAAGGATTCTTAGGATTCCAGAGTTTAACGAAATGTCTCTCTCTCCCTCCATGGAAAAACAAAAGACTGGTCTTCTCCTTTCCCAATCGATCTTCGATAGTTGGAATATTGGGGAAAAACTTAAAAGTTGATGGGAAAGGAGAAGACCTGCACCCCTCATCTTTTACGAAGAAAGAGACCCCTTGATAAACTCTATAATACGACAATTCCAAAACATATTATTGCTCTGTATCTCTAGATCGTTAAACACAATTCCTTCATTTTTTTTAACGAATTTCATCGGTTGAACAACAAGAATTAATGAGAACCTTAGAAATTTCTCTCTACGATATCCTTGAATTTCTTTATAGACCCTTCGAAAGTACCAAACTCCCTATTGGTAGTGGTGTGTGTACCAACTCATTAATTTATCAATTAGGGCTTCCGTCCTCACCACCACAAGCATCTACAAGTTTTTTCACTAGAGCCCTTGGGTTATGATTTCTTAAAATAGAACAAAACTTCACTTATTTTTTTCTAAAGAAACTTAAAGTAATTGTCCAATTTTGAAAATATTATGAAAAATTACATACATCCAGTATTAAATTGATATGTTTCAAAAAATATTTTAAAGAATTTTGCGTGACAAAAGTTTGACAAAGATTTTAAAAAAATGAAAAGAAAATAGTTAAATTCATGGGAAAAGGTCATCAAAAACTTTAAATTATACCACTATGACATATTTACTATAAAAAAAATTGCGTTGATAAAAATTTGAAACTTGTATATGCGTAACACATTTACCCTTGTCAATGAAAGGCAAACATTGTTGATAGGCTTAAGTAAAATGAAAACGATGTCGTTTTGATTGAAAAATTATCTGAAGAAATCTTGATGGCGAGTTAATGTATCATGCAAGTACAAGTTTGGGGTTTTTAATGTAAAAAGAAAATTTTTAGGATAAATATGTCACAATAGGCATCGTTTGGATTGTTTATATTACAAAAAAGAAAGTATTCGATAGGAAATTTAATAGCAGTATTGTGTTGTCGATTTGAGAGCTTACCTTGTACTCTAACAATTATAGCGCACATAAATAAATAGAACGTTTCTTTTTAATAAATAAACTCCAGAATAGATAGAATTAATGAATGTAATATCCTTTAATATGCTATCATAAGGGTATTGTGGCAGAAATTCAATTAGATATAACAAATGTGATAGTCCATCGACAAATTAATTTGGCCCAAGCCAGTCGACTCACCCCAATAAGAAATTGTTAATTCATATCAATTCGGGTTTTGATTTGAAATCTCAAAGAACAAGAACTAACCAACCTATATATAGAGAAGAATAAAATCCATGGTGTCTAAATTTGCAAAATAGAAAACATAATCCTCAAACTAAATTACATCTCCCAGTTTAGAGTAAAGCCACAGATATGGGCTGAGATCTGATCGTTCCTAAGTAAAAAGGACTTTGGGTGTCCAAAATTGATTTTCAGAAATTTATTGAAGGTCATCTGTAGAGTTTCAAGTAAATGCTAAGTCAACTCGGTCGGTCTCCTTGACAGTTTCTCATGTACGACAATATATCTCATCGGGATTTGTTATAGCCCGCCAATTTTGACTGCATCATTGATGGAGAGAGTATCAATGATGCGGGCCGCTTTCATTGTAGTGCCAAGACTCGAGAAGTCAAGCAAAACAAGAGTAAGCGTGTACAGTGGGGAAGAGATCACAACCCCAAAACAAGAGAACGAGAAAAGAAGAAAATCAACAAGAGCAGACTGATTTGAGCTAGTGATTGTATGCATGAAATGTGTTTCAAGGTGGATGGATTTGTACTCAAAAAATTGTATGTTAATAAATTGTATGTTTATGTTGGCAGACTATATATATGCTTTTTGAAAAAGAATAATGTGTAGTTTCAAAATAAGAAATCGATTAGCTTCAAAGAGGTTAAATATAAAAATTTTCAATTGTTGCCTTGCAAAATTCAGATTTCTAAATAAGATTCCTTTGTATACTTTTAAATTAAGACAAGATACATCACAGGGGACTTTAAAACAAAGGAGAAAAGAGAGTGAAGTCAGAAGCCATCAACCAAAGAGGGATCCTTTCATCTTGAGAGTTCGACTTTAAAACCTTTGTCGGCATCGAAGGAAAACGTTGAACGAAGGAAGAGCATCTAAAACCAATTAGCCAAACGGGCTAACAATAAATCAAGACTGTTTGAAATGTCATGGATTTGGTCTTATTACCTCCAAATGTCCTAATAGAAATATCATTTCTCTTGTACGAGATGAGCAGCAAAGAGAATCGCAACACTGTTTGAAAATATTGCTTTGAATTGAATAGAACAATCAAGTCAATCTTTGAGGCGCAATATTACTTTGTTTGAGAATTTATTTGCCTCACAATGTTGCCAATGGTCATTGGCAAATATCCTCTAAGATACAACAAAGTTTCGATTGAAAATATTATATAATAATTCTAGTATTTCTTCAAGGTTTCTCTAGAAAAACAATTGAAAAGATAACTATAATTGAAGAAATACAATTTCAAATGTTATCTTGAAAAGACACAAATAAAATAATAATAATAATAATAATAATAATAATAATAATAATAATAATAATAATAATAATAATAATAATAATAATAATAATAATAATAATAATCATTATTATTATTATTTTAATAAAATAAAATTCCGAATCTCATAGTTTCTGAAAATATTGAATGAACAAATACAACTTTTGACTAATGAAGGTCAACAAAATAATTATACGAAATATAATAAAAATAAAAATAAAAGGGTTAGTGTTAATTAAACATAAAAACGGAAGAAAGGACATGTGCCTATGCCTGAACTCCATGAGAAAGAGATATAATCTTACCACACTTCTTTGGCCATGCTTGATCCTGAAGAGGAAGTAATTTGAAATCATTAGATCCACGGTTGTCAAACAGAATTCAGGAACAACTACCTCAATAAATGACAATTGACCCCGAAATTGCTAACAAGGTGTAATAACTTCTTTAACAGAATGTTTGACTAAATAAAATTCAACATATCTGAAACTTAAAGATAGGCTCAAACTTGACTAATTTACAATTTAGGACTTGGTAGTCCTTAATACAACTTCAATGCTCATGTAGTGAGTAATTAAAAGAGAAGGCTGAGAGCTTCATAGAAGGAGCAGCATTATGTCTCTCTCAGATGAAACTAGTACCTCTAGGAAAACACCAGCAACTCCTGCTGCTATCAAGTCTTTCACAGTCCTCCTTTGAACATTCAGAGCATTTCCACCTCCAGTATCTACAATAATGACAATCTTCTTTTATGGGTAAAATGAAAGGCTAGTAATAACACCTAGAGGGGGTGAATATGTGTAATAAAAATTCTTACGAGATTCAGAAGTAATAATGACTTGTAAAAATCATAGGCGAATTCATATTTTAATAGTTTTAAATTTAAACAAATAAACAAAACTACTTATTCAAATAAATGAGTTGAGGGAAGAGAATTAGAACACAAGGTTTATAGTGGTTCGGCTTATATCAAGCCTATGCCCACTCTTCCGCACTGACAGCCTACTGGTTGGATTCCACTAGAATTCAAAAAAGATTATACAACTTGAAGAGCTTGACTTTCACAGTGAAGAGTCTCTATAGGTCTCTCAGAAAGTCTCATTATAAGTTTCTCTCTTTTGTAAAACTTTGAGCTCAGCAAATGAAATAGCAAGGGACTAGGAAGCTTTAGACTTTGAAATTTTTCTTTCACGCATTCTATCGAACAACTGGAGAATCCGCGTTAAATACTCCTTCATGCATTCACAACCGTTGGCACTTTCCAAATGAATTCTTCCAATCTACCCATTGGACAGAATCAATCAAAGAGATCTTAAGTCATTAAATGAAATGATTGTGATGAAAGCCCGTCGATCATGTTCGCTCATACAATCAAGGATCTTTAGTTTCCATAAGTAGAACCTTCCAAGTTTGCTCATCTTTCAAAAAAATCTTCATACCAAAGTAGATTCCAATAAGAATAATCAATCAAGTAGATGCTATATCCAGCCAAAAGGTCTTCCAAGAACCATACGAATCGAATCCTTGAAGATAATCCCACATCTGGATAAGTCTTCATTCTTTGGTCTGAAAACTATCAGTGAGGACAGACTTTGATATTAAGATATGTCGGTCTTCAGACTTTGACAAAAAAGTCTAGAGTTCTTCAGACTATAACACTTGAGTCTACAAGTCTTTAGACTAAACTTTTTGAAATGTTTTGTTAACTTCAAAATAGTAAATGAGTTTTCTCTAACAATCTCTCTCTTTTTTATGATGAAAAAACTTTCTTGCAGATTTGAAAACTTTTGGCCTGCAAAATAATACTTAAACAATACATGATATCTCCTAAAAATAAGTTGATTATGACTTGGATAGCATAATTTCTGTAACCACAGAAAACATGTTAATCCTGAAGGATAAATAACAATCCAGTCATAATCAATATCACAAACTTAGTTACTGCAAGCATAAAAAAGATTCAAAATCAAATAGATTCAAAATCAAACGGTAGTCAAAAGTCCAAAGTATACTAGTCAATCCAAAACTAAAATACCAAGCAAAAATTCATCAAAACCAAATCTGCATGAACTCTCCTCCTTTTTGTCAACAGCAAAAAGTGGAGAAAAACTATAAAAAGAGGTGGGTAAAATCATGGCTGTCTAGGGATGTGAACGATCTGGAAATCCCCCATTGACTTGACAGTCTCCTCCAATGTCTTTAGAGCCTCCTTCAGTTGTTGAATATCCTCTCCCTTTGCAGTTTGTTGCACTTGAAGTTTCAGGGCTTGTATCTATTCTTGTAGAGAGTCCGAAGTCGTCTTGAAGATTGTTTTGAGGTTCTTCAACTCAAACTCTAATCCATATTGTTGACCCTTCAACTCCAAAAGGATATCCAACAGTCTTTGAAAGTCTGCTGTTGGTTCTGTTGTAGCACTAGGTCCAACCGAATCAATTCCAGGAGTATTGAGATGTGAGGGAGCATTAGTAGTTCGAACACCAGGACTAGGAGTGGATGCCTCAACATCTGCTTCAGGGTATTGAGAGGCATAGACATGGATCTGCTGGAGATCTACTAACATCACTAGTAAAAACAGGTGAAGAAGTACCTCTTTTGTTAGCAGCTCCCCCTGTTTCTGTGCCTTTAGGTGAAGAAAAGAATTCATCTTCCTATTATTGCTCTGCTTCAGCACCCAAGTGATGTTTTTCTCTTTCTTCTCCTGCAGTTCCACTCATTGTCTTTTCCAAGTCTTCTAACAAGAATACAGCAAATGTTGGCTCAAAAGAGTCATCTTGACCCTCGTCTTCCTCTTCTTCTCTTCCTCCTTCTTCCTCTATTCTTCTTTCTTTTCTTTCTTCACCTCTCTTCTCTGTCTCTTCTCTTTCTTGGATCTCTCTGTCCTCTAGCTCCTTAAAGCTAACAAAACTCTGTAAGTTTCTTAAGGCAAAGGTGGAGAGAGTGATATCATCCTCATCTTCTTCGTCTTGCAAGATAAGGGCTCTCCTCTTCTTGATTGGTGCGCTCGTGGGCTCCTCGCCTTTTCTCTTCCTCGCTACAGAGTCTTGTTTTGCCTTGACATGGGACTTCTCCTTCAGACGCTCCAGTTCCTTATTCAACTCCTTCAATCACATCTTTGAAACCATTTTCAGTCCAATCACCATTGGAGCAATGGTTCTAACACATATAAAAGTAGGAAGCTAGATTTTGAAGTATCTAAAGAGTTGGGTGACAAGCGCAGAGTAAGATAGTTGCACCTTGTGCTTCATAACTGTCTTATACATGTGCATTGGGATAGTGTGAAGCAGTGAGAACTTAAAGCCAATGTTGATTGCATACATCAACTTTGCTTTAGAGCAAGAGACATCGGTCTTTGAAGTAGATTTGGGTCTGATGCAATTGATCATGATCTTGTGAAGTAAGATATTGGAGGCAAACATCCTGAAGTAAGAAATCATGTCTTTAGCAAATCTGTCCCGAACAAGAGTCAAGGTTGCGTGTGCAACAGACACATTGATTGGTTGGAAACTCCCTCTTTCCACACCAATCACATATGCTAATGTATCCACATCAACCACAAAATCTTTGTCTCTAACCGTAAAATGAACTCTATTCGCATCCAAAAAGACAGATTTGAATAGAAATAAGTAGTTAATTCAGGGTAGGCGTTAGTGGTTTCTGACAAAAGCGTTCAAGTTGAAGGAGTGCAAACTTCTCCCTCAATTTTACTTTCAAAGTATCAAGAAAATCAAAATTCACACTTCTAGGGTTCATAACCCCTCTTTTCAACAGTTTCGAATAAGCTTTCTTGTGGTCCTTAGAACGGAATAAACTCGTTCCCTCTCCACGAATATCTGCAGCAATGCCTATCCTAGGCTGAAAAATGCTCATAAATCCTCTCATTATCATCTTTTCCTTCTGGCTGATTAAAACCTCCAAACCACGGATCACTTGGAAAGTTGGCAAAAGTCTTTGCAGCCAAGTATTTAAGCGCAATGTCTAAACTTTCCATGGTATTTTAGAATAATGTTTCATTCTTATAACCATTTGCTCGCAAAAATTCATCGATCAAAGTCATCGCAAAACCACCCTCCTTTAAGTTAGAGTAGAGTTTAAAGAGAAATTGGGGTTTTTGCATTCTTACAGGTTCAATATCTTCAAGGATCTCTTCTTCTTATTGTTGCTATGGAGGATCTTGAGTTGCTTTCTGTGAAGAGTGACACTGTTGAGAATGTTGTTGTTGTTGCTGCTACTGAGAAGAATCTTCTTCCTCGATTATGTCAAAGTGGGTAGGACCCTCTAGCATGCGCTGTGGTCCCCGTTCGCAATTTTAGAAGATTTCCTCTGGAAAGACATTGTCACAATCTTGGAGGATTTCTTGAACTCGCTTGTTAAAAAAGGTGAAAGCTTTTTTGATCAAACTCGAGAGAAAATGAGAGAAAATAGGATCTCTGTATTCTAGGGTTTGAGTAAGCGTAAACGGAAAAGAAGAATTTTGACGGTGTATAAAGCAGGTGAAACAGGGTATATGAAACATCACAAAGGAAAAAATAAAAATGTCTTTTTCAAAAATGAAAAACTACCTTTTTCGAAAATGAAAAACTACCATAAATTCAAAACTTCGAAAAAAAATAATTTCTAAAAATAGACAAGTAGCAATTCGAAAATAACATACCTTTTCAAATTTTCATTCTAAAATTAAAATCGCATGCATTAACTCACTACCATAAATTCAAAACTTCGAAAAAAAATAATTTCTAAAAATAGACAAGTAGCAATTCGAAAATAACATACCTTTTCAAATTTTCATTCTAAAATTAAAATCGCATGCATTTAGAAAGCATTAACTCACTGTCATGACTTCTGGACATTCTGAGTCTGAACACCTTAGACTTTACTCGGTAGAAGATATGATGTTTAGTCTTGCGCGAATAGACTCATATAAGCTTTTCTCCAGTGACTTTGTAAATATGTCTATCAGTTGATTCTTCGAGTCAATGAATTGAATCATAACTTCTCCATTTTGAACATGATCTCTAATGAAATGGTGTCGAATCTCTATATGCTTTGCCTTTGAATGAAGAATTTGATTCTTTGTGAGATTGATGGCACTTGCGTTGTCACATTTAATCTCGGTGCATGATTCTTCAATAACAAAGTCTCTTAGCTATCGTCTTATCCACAAGATTTGGGAACAACTCCCAAGAGCCACATATTCCGCTTCAGCTGTTGAAAGAGTTACGGTACTCTATTTTCTTGAAAACCAAGACACCAGCTTGTTGCCCAGCAGTTGATATGTACTAGAAGTACTCTTTTTATCAACTTTGCATCCTGTTAAATTTGCGTCTGAATATCCAAGGAGAGTAAAGTCTCCTTCTTTGGGATACCACAAACCTAGCTTTGGAGTAGTTGTAACGTATTTGATGATGCGCTTTGCAGCACTTAAATGAGATTCTTTGGGATTTGATTGGAATCTAGCACAGATACAAATACTAAACAAAATGTCAGGTCTTGATGCAGTAAGGTAAAGAAGTGAACCAATAATGCTCCCGTCTAACTTCTAGTCTACATTCTTTCCTTCTTCATCTTTATCCAACTTTGAAAAACTTGACATAGGTGTCTCTGTCTTTTTGCAATTTTCTAATCCAAACTTCTTGATGAGATCTTTTGCATACTTCTCTTGGTGAATGAAAATACCTTCATTTGATTGTTTAACTTGTAATCCCAGAAAGAAAGTTAACTCACCCATCATACTCATCTCGAATTCATCCTGCATACATCTAGAAAACTTCTTGCATATATTTTCATTAAGTGATCCAAAGATAATATCATCAACATAAATTTGAACAAGTAGAAAATCTTTATCTTCTCTTTTAATGAATAAAGTATTATCTACCTTTCCTTTAACAAAACCATTTTGAGTTAGGAATTTACTTAACCTTTCATACTAGGCTCGAGGTGCTTGCTTCAATCCATATAGGGTATTTTTCAATCTATAGACTAAGTCTGGCTTTCTTGGATCTTCAAAGCCAGCTAGTTGTTTCACATAAACTTCTTCTTGGATGAATCCATTTAGGAATGCACTCTTTACATCCATTTGGAATAACATGAAATTTTTATAGCAAGCAAAAGCAAGTAATAATCTAATTGCTTTTAACCTCGTTATTAGTGCATAGGTTTCATCATAGTCTATTCCTTCTTCTTGCGTATATTCTTTGACCGCGAGTTTTGCTTTGTTCTTGACCACTTTTCCTTTTTTGTCCACCTTGTTCTTGAAAATCCATTTAGTTCCACTAATAGATTTACCTTTAGGTTTAGGAATTAGTTCTCAAACATCGTTGATGCTGAACTATCTGAGTTCTTTTTGTATAGCTTCAATCCAGCTTTCATCAGCCAAGACTTCTTCTATACTTTTGGGTTCAATCTCAGAAACGAGTGGGGAAGCACTAGACTCTTCTCGCCTTTTGGATCTGATGTGAATTCCTTCATCAATGTTGCCAATGATGAGTTCTTTGGGATGACTTGACTTATACTTTCAGTTGCTGGTTGGTTTAACAGTATGTTGATCCTCTGCTACAAATGAGTTTTCTGGTTCTTTTTGTTATTGATCTTCAAAAGTCTGAACCACTTCGGGGAAAGTAGACTTTATAAGGTCTAGAGTAAGTTCAGGTTCTTCAACTTGATTCTGCATAGAGTCTTGACAATTGACGTTCATAGATTCTTCCACAAACTGAGTTTTTTTTGTTGAATACTCTGTAAGCTTTGCTTGAAGTTGAGTAGCCAAGAAAAATTCTTTCATTTGATTTTTCTTCAAACTTACTAGTTCGATCATTTGCATTTTTCAAAATAAAACACTTACAACTAAACACATGAAAAGAAGAAACACTTGGCTTCTTTCCTTTAAACACTTCATAAGGAGTTTTCTCTAGAATATGCCTCAAGAATACTTTGTTAATGATATAGCAAGTTGTAAAAACTGCTTTAGCCCAAAAGCAAGAGGAAATATTACTCCCAATTAAGAGGGTTCTTGCCATCTCCTACAATGATCTATTCTTTCTTTCCACAACCCCATTTTGCTTGGAGTATATGGAGAAGAGAAAACATGTTGGAAACCAAATTCATCATAGAAATTTGCAAAGTCTTGATTTTCAAACTCACATACATGATCTATTCGTATGCTTGTAATAACATATCATTTTTCAGTCTGAACCTTCTTGGCAAATTTTGAAAAATAAGAGAATGTTTCAAACTTACTTGCTAGGAAAAATACCCAAGTAAAGTGAGAGTAATCATCCATGATTACTAGGCAGTATCTCTTTCTACCAATGCTTTGAGTTCTAGTTGGTTCATAAAGGTCCATATGCAGAAGCTGCAAAACTCAATTAGTAGAAACTTGATTTTTAGGTTTAAAAAACTTATAACCCGTTTTCCCAAAACACATGGCGCGCATAATTCAGACTTTTGATAAGCCAAGTTTGGCAGTCCACGAACAAACTTCTTGGATGAGATTTTAGCAATTTGCTTCATATTAACATGGACAAGCTTTCGATGCCAAAGATTTGCTTCATCTTGAGTGGAAATAAGACTTTGAGAACTCTCTGGTTTTATGTCCATAAGATAAATGTTCTCATGTCTTCGTCCAGTGAAAGATTGAGAGAAGTTTTTACTTATTCCCGAACAAATGCCTTCTTGGAAATTAATTTAGAAACCCGTATCGCACAGACTGACTTATACTCAGTAAACTGTAGTTCAAACCTTCTACCAAGGAGACATTGTTGATTGTAAAACTTCCAATTTTTGCAGTTCCACACCCAATAATTCTTTCTTTTGTTGTTTCCACCAAAAGAAGCTTTTCCACCATTTTTTTTGCACAAGTTTTATAAAACAACTTGAATCTCCTGTCACGTGTCTTGAACAGCTACTATCCAAATATCATTTGATCTTTTTCTTGATAGTAACCTCAATTTCTTTATCTAAGTCTGAATCAAAATCTGTATCAAGATCTGAGTCTGACTCTGAATTAGCCATTAAACATATGTTGGCAATATTCTTCATCACTTTCTTCGCATTCAGTATCGCTCAATGTCTCTGCTTTGAGAGCCTTTTTTAATTTCTCTGTTTTTTCTTTCTTTTTCTTCAACAAAAGGCAGTTGGGTCTGATGTGCCCATTTTTCTTGCATTCGAAGCAAATCACATCTTTGTTGGTCTCATTGTCCTCAGTTGATTTCTTCTAAAATTGTTTTAGTGCTCTGCTTCTTCCAATTAAACCTTCTTCCTTTTCTATTCAACTTTCTGAACTTCTTAATCATAAGCGCCAGTTCTTCATCATCCATTTCATTTTCTGAATCTGTATCGTCAGAATCATCGTTAGATTTTAAAACAATTGACTTCTTACCTTTGGGATCTCCTTCCTCATTGATTTGCTCCACTTCATATGATTGAAGTGTGCCAATAAGTTCATCTACTGAAAGAGGCATGATCCTCTGGGTTTCTCTAATTGAAGTCTTCACGTGATTCCAGTCTTTGGAGAGTCCACGCAGCAGCTTGTTGACCTTCATTGGTCCTGATATTGGTTGTCCTTGATATGCTAATCCATTCACAATTTCAGTGAAACGACTAAACATATCGGTGATGGATTCTCCATGCTTCATCTTAAAGGCTTCATACTATCCGAGTAGAATGTTGATTTTTGTTTTCTTTACTCGATCAGTTCATTCATAGGTGACATGCAATCTATCTCAAACTTCTCTTGCTGTTTCACAAGATGAAAATCGATTATACTTAGTAAGAGATAAAGCACAGTATAAAGAGTGGATAGTTTTAGCATCAAGAGCTTGTCTCTTGGTTAATTCTTCTTGTGTTATTTCGCAAGCATCTATAACCTCATTTCCTCTTTTTGAGGTTGATGTAGCTTTGGGATTGATCCATTTTTCCACCGCATCCCATTCCAGTGGATCTTTCGATCTCGGAATGCCTTCATTTTATTTTTCCACACATTATACTCATTCCTATCAAAGTAAAGAGGTATGGTGTTGCTTTGGCCTTCAACCAAACTTGGAGCCAAAATACTAGCCATAAATCTTTAGCTTAAGAAGTAAAAATACTTCAATAAATAAGCACACAAGCTCTGATGCCAATTGAAAGGCTAGTAATAACACCTAGAGGGGGTAAATAGGTGTAATAAAAATTCTTACGAGATTTAGAAGTAATAATGACTTGTAAAAATCACAGGCGAATTCAGATTTTGACAGTTTTAAATTTAAACAGATAAACAAAACTACTAATTAAAATAAATGAGTTAAGTGAAGAGAATTAGAACACAAGATTTATAGTGGTTCGGCTTATATCAAGCCTGCGTCCACTCTCTCGCGCTGACAGCCTACTGGCTGGATTCCACTAGAATTCAAAAGAGATTGTATAGCTTGATGAGCTTGACTTTCACAATGAAGAGTCTCTACAGGTCTCTCACAAAGTCTCACTATAAGTTTCTCTCTTTTGTAAAACTTTGAGCTCAACAAATGAAATAGTAAGGGACTAGGAAGCTTCAGACTTTGAAATTTTTTTTTTTCACGCATTCTATCAAACAACTGGAGAATTAGCCATAAATACTCCTTCATGCCTTCACAACTGTTGACACTTTCCAAATGAATTCTTCCAATCTACCCGTTGTACAGAATCAATCAAGGAAATCTCGAGTCGTAATTGATTATTCTTATTGGAATCTACTCCGATATGAAGATCTTTTGAAAGGCGAGCAAACTTGGAAGAATCGATTCCTTGAAGATAATCCCACATCTGGATAAGTCTTCATTCTTCGGTCTGGAAACTATCAGTGAGGGCAGACTTTGAGATTAAGATCTGGCGGTCTTCAAACTTTGACAAAAGAGTCTAGAGTTCTTCAGACTATAACACTTGAGTTTGCAAGTCTTTAGACTAGACTTTTGGAAATGTTTTGTCAACTTCAAAACAGTAAAGGAGTTTTCTCTAACATGAAACGGTCATAATAAACAGCCAAATAGCAAACACCCCCCCCCCCCCCCAAAAAAAAAGATTCAATGAGAACCATTTAGACAGTAGTAAATTGAAAATTTCAAAATTCAGCAACATCTCTCATTCCCAAAGTACGCACACAAAACGAAACTTGTAGCTTTCCCCTCACCTGCAATAGCATTGCAATACTCACCAGATCTTCTTGATCTCTTTCTTCTCATTCATCACTTCATGCATTTGCAAATTAGAAATGAATGGGTAGTCTACACTTTTGAAAGTTCAAGCTAATGATCGAACCTAGATATGACGATGAGCATAGTGTGATGCAAATTGGGGACAAACAGTGATTCACATAAATGTTCCCGTGTTTTTGGAGGATTAAGGAGTCGATCTCTTCCTGAAAACAAACCCAAAACTGTGCCCGGTTATGGTGCTATATTTCTTGAAAATGGAAAAGATGTCAAGCCACAGGAAATGTCATTACACAGATCGAGAGACGTCACTGCAAATTATTTCCTTTTTCTTGCCGACATCTATTTCCCTCTCATACGTACGTGGTCTCATCATCCGCTGCCCAGCAGACCGACAAGAAGTAAAGCACTTTGGCAGTTTGTCAAATGTTAGGAGGGAAAAAATGCAAATCATACTCTTGCTCTGTCTCTATCTTTTATGCTTTTACTGCATTTGTCTCGGTAGTGTGTCCTCTTCAACAGGTTCTTAACATCTACACCTACGTAAACAAAGTATCCCAGAAACATGCATTTCGCGAACAGCATTCCAAGCTAAATTCAAAACAAGTGGCGCAGTTCTCAGCAACCCAACATCAGGGGAACCAACTATAGCAAGCAAATTCTCTAGGCTATGCCACAAGTGAGCGTGCAATTTCACGTGCCTCCACAATCACGACAAGTGTAACCAAACCAAATCCAAAAAACACGTCTACTAAACTCATCTCCGTAGCTTCACCAACAGATCTCCGCTTCCCCCTTCTGTCAAGATTCAGTAATCTGGTTTGTCGATAAGGCATACGTTGGTATGTAATCTGGTTTGTCGATAAGGCATACGTTGGTATGTCAATCAAACTAAGGTTGGTAATTTTGAATGAAAGTGCGTGAATTCAAAGGTCTTTCTAAGCACAAGTATAAAGGGAAAATTGTCCAAAAAGTCTGAAACTTATTGCACTTTTACCAATTCAATCATAAACCTTTTGATTTTGCCAATTAAGTCCTGAACATTATCACGTTTAACCAATTGAGTTCATCCAATCAATTTTGTGAAAGAATTATCATCGCAAATAATTTTATTTTCCTTAAATCTATAGTACCCGTGTTGTAAATATTTCATTACATCTTCATAATTTTGAGGAACATCCGATCACGCGTGGATCATACTCCCTAATAAACCCTATCTATCATGCAAACTTAAATCTGACCAATGTATATTTCCCCTTTGGTGGGCTATATACTTTCATAATGATGCATGACAAGTAAGATTATGTTCCATGCAAATAATTAAGTACGAAGAAGCTGGTCTAGGTAGGACTTCACTTCACCAACAATCATTTTTGGTGGAGGGCCATAATTTAGTAATATTTTCATTTTTCACACGGAAACGATGGCGGTTTGAGTAAACGACATGCACATGTCTTGCATCGAATCAGCTCTAGATGTCCCGTAAGTCCAATTCTCTAATTTTTCCTTCAATGATGATCGGGCTTGCCGGCGATTAAATTCGAGTCTCGTTCGTGGGCTCAAAAACTTCGTGCCATGATCATAACAATACAAATATAAAGAAGCTTAGTATTTGATCACCTGATCTTATAATTCGTAATAATAACCTAATGCACGAGGATATGTTAACTTCTCTGGCAGAACTCATGTTAAGTCCTATAACGAAAAAGAAAAATCTCACACCAAAACTCTATTTGTTTCCTGAAAAATGAATGATTCGGAAAAGATTTTCCTAAAAATGATATTTTGTATCTCTTACGTAAATGAGAGAACAAAAAATATTTTTATCATGCACAATAATACGAATAAATGGTCATAACTTATAGTCACTTTCATGAGACAATTCAACAATAAATCCTTGTGTGATGAAGTCTTAGGTTGAAGAGGTATGGCAATTTCGACCTGTCCACATGACTACTCGCATCTCACGATCCTCTCTAGAGAAGTTGAGTATTTGAATGTCAGTACTTTTATTGACCATATAAGGTGGGAGAGTCAATAGAATCATCGCAATCAACAAGAAACGATGGAGCTATTAATCGGCAGTCAAAACTACTGTAAATCGATCCGAAAGGGTGTGGAATCGAGAGGTTTCCACAGGAAATTTGGCATACGGGCTTCGTCTTTGAATCATCAGCTTCTGCTATGTGATTGTGGGGTGGACCCAATACAGCCGCAAGCACCACAACTTTCAAGAGAAGTATGGGGATGAACATGGTTCTTCCTTCAATTCTCTGCATATGATTTTTTTTTTCCTTTTGATGGATTAATCTGATGGGGGTTGGGGCGTATACAAGGAGAAGTAAGGTGGATTTTTTCTTCATCCTTTTCCTTTCAGGTCAAGTAGCTGTAGTTATCGGCTTAGTTCAAGCTGTGGAGTTAATGTCAACTGGTCCTATACGCCTGCATCAGACAATTCAATGATTATTCCGCGTGTGACGAAGTCTTGTGGGATGTGGTGTGCGGTTACATTTTCCAAAAGCATGATTTATTCGACATATTCTTCTTGGAATCTTCTGTCGCCACTCATCCAGAGGAACAAGCCATTGTGAGCCAGAGACTAGAGCACTCTTGTCCAAAAAGAGCTGCTCTTACTTTCCAAATATTCTCTGAAAGGATTCTTGGGATTCCAGAGTTCAAGGAAATATCTCTCTCTCTCCCTCCTTCGGAAAACAAAAGTCTGGTCTTCTCCTTTCCCAATCAATTTTTGATAGTTGGAACATTGGGGCAAAACTTAAAAGTTGATGGGGAAAGGAGAAGACCCAGACCCTTCGTCTTTTCCGAAGAAAGAGAATCCTTATTCAACTGTATAATATGACAATTCCTAAACTTAATATTGTTCCGTATCTCTTGATCATTAAACACAATTCCTTCACTTTTTTTTTTTTAATTTCATTGGTTGAACAACAAGAATTAATGATAACATTAGAAATTTCTATCTATGATATTCTTAAATTTCTTTATAGACCCTTTGAAAATCCAAAACTACCTATGTTATTGGCCGACGCATTAGTAAATGGTGTGTGTACCAACTCGTTAATTTATTAATTAGAGCTCCCGTCCTCACCATCAAAAGCATCTCCAAGTTTTTTCACTAGGGCCCTTGGGTTTTGATTTCGTAAAATAGAAAAAAAAAAAAAAAAACTTCACTTATTTTCTTTCTAAATGAAATTAAAGTAATTGTCCAATTTTGAAAATATTATGAAAAATTACATACGTCCTTATTAAAATTGATATGTTTCAAAAATGATTTTTTAGAATTTCGCATGATAAAAGTTTGGCAAAGATTTTTAACAAATGAAAAGAAAATAGTTAAAATCATGAGAAAAAGTCATCAAAAAGGCCAAATTTTGCCAACTATGACATATTTACTATAAAAAAAAATATTGGGTAACCAAAAATGGGAAACTTGTATATATGTAATACATTTACCCTCCATTAGGGGTTCCATCAAAGAGTACTAATAAGACTTTACCTACATGAACAACAAAATGCAAACATTTTTGATAGAGCGCCACACGGCTTAAGTAAAGTGAAAGCGATGTTGTTTTGACTGAAAAAAATGACCTTGATGGTGGGTTAATGTATCATGCATATACAAATTAGGGGTTTTTAATGCAAAAAGAAAAATTTTAAGATAAATATGTCACAGTAGGCATAATTTGAGTTTTTTATATTACAAAAAAAAGGATTCGATGGGAAATTTAATCGCAACATTGTGTTGTCTATTTGAGAGCTTACCTTGTACTCTAACAATTATAGCGCACATAAAGAAATATAACGTTTATTTTTTATAAATAGACTCCAGAATAGATAAAATTAATGAATGTAATATCTTTTAATACGTTGTCATAAGAGTAGTGTGGTAGAACTTCAATTAGATATAACAAATGTAATAGTCCATTGACAAATTAACTTGGCCCAAGCTGGTCAACTCACCCCAGTAAGAAATTGTTGATTCATACCAACTCAGGTTTCCATTTGAAATCTCAAAGAATAAGAATGAAGCAACCTATGTATAGAGGAAGAACGAAATTTGCAGTATCTAACTTTGCAAAATAGAAAACATAATCCTCAAACCAAATTACATATTCAAGTTCAAAGTAAAGCCACAGATATGGTCCGAGATCCTATTGTTGCTAAGTAAAAAGGACTTTGGGAGTCCGAAATTGATTTTCAGAAATTTATTGAGGGTCATCTGTAGAGTTTCAGGTAAATGCCAAGTCAACTTGGTCAGTCTCCTCGACAGTTTCTCATGTACGAGAGAATGTCTCATCAGGATTTGTTATAGCCCGCCAACTTTGACTGCATCGTTGATAGAGAGAGTATCACCAATGCAGGCTGTTTTCATTGCAATGCCAAGACTTGAGAAGTCGAGCAAAACAAGAGTAAGCGTATGTAGTGGGGGAGAGACCACAACCCCAAGACAACAAGAACGAGAAAAGAAGAAAATCAACAAGGGTAGACTGATTTGAGTTGGTGATTGTATGCATGAAATATGTTTCGAGGTGGATGGATTTGTACTTGAAAAATTTTATGTTTATGTTGTTAGACTTTATACACATATATACATACACATACATGCATTTTGAAAGAATAACGAGTAGCTTCAAGATAAGAAATCGGTTAGCTTCAAAGAGGTTCAATATAAAATTTTTCAATTGTTGGATTGCAAAATTCAGATTTCTCAATAAGATTCCTTTATATACTTTTAAATTAAGACAAGATACATCACAATTGGACTTTTTTTTCTTTTTTCTAGGCTGGAATTTCTAATTAATATGGATTGTGGTTAATATGTATTGCGGAGAATTATCATCGCAAAAGAATTTTATTTTTCCTTCAATTCAGTACCTATGTTGTATATATTTTGTTAAATTTTCATAATTTCGAGGAACATCCTATCTTGCTATGATCACAGTAACAAAGAAACGCAGTCACAATTACCAAAAGTCATTTTTGAAGAAACTAATCTAATTGAACTTCCAGCATAATAGAGCTAACAGTTAAAATGTTAGAAAACTCCCAAACAAATTGTGTTTGTGTCAATTTGGTTATAAACTTTTAATTAATGTCAATTTAGTCCTAAACTTTTTGACCTAGCATTTAGGGCAATGTCTCTCCCTCTGTGGGAAAACAAAAGTCTGGTCTTCTCCTTTCCAAACGATTTTTGATAGTTGGAATATTGGGGCAAAACCTAAAAAGTCGATAGGGACAAGAGAAGACCCTTCATCTTTTATGAAGAAAGAGACTTCTTGGTAAACTCTAAAATACAACAATCCCAAAATAAAATATTGCAACGTAACTCTCAATCTTTAAACAATAATCTTTTCGTCTTTTAACAAATTTCATCAATTGAACAATAAGAACTAATGATAACCTTAAAAAATATCCTTAAATTTCTTTATATACCCTTTGAAAATCCCAAATTGTCTATATATCGGATGATGCATTTGGTAAATGATGCGTGTCCCAACTCATTAACTTATTAATTAGGGTTCCCACTCTCACCACCACAAGCATCTGCAAGCTTTTTATTTAGTGCCCTTGGATTTTGATTTCTTAAAATAGAAATAAACTTCATTTATTGTCTTTTCTAATAAACTTTGAATGCATCATCGATAGAGAATATCAATCACACAGGCTGCTTTCATTACATTGCCAAGACTTGAGAAGTCAAGCAATAGTAAGTGTATGCAGTTGGGGAGAGATCACAATTCCATATCGGGAGAATGAGAAAGAAGAAAAATCAACAAGTGCAAGACTCGTTTGAACTAGTGATTGTATGCATGAAATGCGTTTCAAGGGGATGGGTTTATACTTAAAAATATGTATTTTTCTGTTCATAGACTATGTATATGCATTCTAAAAAAGAATAAAGTGTAGCTTCAAAATAATTAATAAACTAGCTTCAAAGAAGTAAAATATAAACTTTTTCAATTGTTGTGTTACAAAATTGAGATTTCAAAATAAGATTCTATTTAAATGAAGACAAGATACATCGCACATGGATCGTTTTTTTTTTTTTTTTTTTTTTTTTCTGGGCTACAATTTTTATCTAAAATGGATTGCAGTTGATACATATTTGCGGAGAATTATCGTCGCCAAGAATTTAATTTTTCCTTTTCCTTTTTCTGGTCAAACAACTATAGTTATTAGCTTAGTTCAAGCCGTTGAGTTAACATCAGCTGGTCCTGGAGACTTGCATGAGACGATTCCACGACATTCCTCGTGCGACGAAGTCTTTGTGCGGTGCGGGGAAGTGCCCGTTTAAATTTTCCAAATGCACGATTTGGTTGACATATATTTCTTGAATCTTCCGTCGCTACTCATCGAGAAAAATGGGTCATTGTGGGCTAGAGACTGGTGCACAATGGTCACGGGAGATCTGCTCTTACTTTCCAAACAATCCTAGAAAGAAAAAGTCTTGGTCTTTTTCCTTTCCCAATCAAAGAAAGAGAATTCTGGTTAAACTCTATATTTGAACGATTCCAAAACTTGATATTGTGTCATAACTCTGAGTGGTCAGGCAGCAATGATCGATGAAGAAGGCCAACTAGTTAACAAATTTCATGAGTTAACTTACAATAAGTTATAATCATCTTAGAAATTTCTCTCTATAAATTTTTAGATTTCTTTGGAGAGACTGATTGAAAATCCTAGTCGTTGATGTAATTGGACGATGTATTGATAGATAATGTGCCAACCAACTCAATAACTTATTAGTTTGAGCTTCGACGTGCTCCATCATAAGTATTCATGAATTTTTCAGATGGGCCCTTTGCCAACTAATGATACAACTCCACTTATCAAATTTTCAATAGAAATCTGGCCGCAAGAAATGAATCAACACCAACAAATAGACACATGAGCAGGCTGAATGACATCGATAATCTAAATCTATCGGTTAAAAAAAAAATCAACATTACCTAGAGTGTCTCCTTTGGCAATAGTAAAATTGTATCAGTTAATAACAGAGCCTAGATATGGCTGGTGGCTATTGTCTTGAACTGAATGTCAATGCACCTGTAGCTCGTGTACATGACCACCGTAATTTTATTTTATTTTTTTGGGTCAGAAATTATATCTTTTATTACTTAACCAAAATCCAGTTCGATGGTAGCTCTCCTGCTCGATGGGCTTTTTGTAGCCCAATCCGCTGTTCGATTGGCTTCTCTGGGCTCGTGGATCAGAATGACGCTTTGCTGCTGGGCCAAGAGGAGTCTGCAATCTTCCATAATAGTTCTGGCAGCTTGTGGCCCAATATGCACTGGACGACTTCTAGATTATCTGAGGAAAGGTCAACTCCCTGTTCACTTCCAAAGTACAATTCAGTTCGTGCGTTGCCTGCTTGGTCTGTCTTCTTCAGCCAAGACTGAAGACGTGTGAATGAGTTTGGTGAATCCATCAACTAGGCGTCCTCGACCGTTTCTAACAACACCAGCTACCGAGCCTGACATTGTGGAGCTGCTCCATGCACTGTCGACGTTAATTTTGCAGGTTATGGGATTCTTCATGCTGCTGCTTTCCAGATCTGGGCTGATCTGTGGCTGTTGAACTGTATTTTTCAGGTGCCGTTTATATAAAATAGGAGGGACATGGAGATTGCGTCTTCAAAGATCGAGCTGAGGTTTGGCCTGCGAGCTTGGAAGACCACGGCGTTCCTTGCTTTCCAGTTCTGCCATAAAATTCCAGCAAAAAGCGCTTTTCCCTGAGGATCAGCCGACCACCATAATTTCAAGACAGCCGATTTGAGAAGAGAAGTGCAACATCTCCAACAACAATTGGAGCAATCTCCATTGTTAAGGCCTGACGATACCCATCGTAACCATGAAGAGGAAGAAGACAAGAGGAGATTAACCCATTCCTTGATGTTCATTTTGACGCAACTTGTGAAGTGGCTTCTTTGCATCACAGTTGTTGGAATCGTGATTCTTATGATTTCGATGTTAAATTAGACATTTCAAACTTCGAAGGCACTATGCATTGGAAGGCTTCATTGATTGGCTCAACACAACCGAGCAAGTTTTTGATTATGAGAATATGGCGGAGAATCGGAAGGTGAAGCTTGTGGCCATCAAGTTAAAAAAGGCATGCTTCTATTTGGTGAGAAAATCTAAAATGTCAAACAACTTGTGAAGGAAAGCAACATATCAAAGTATGCTTTGATTTACTTCTAAACATTTTAATAATTTGGCAAATTAGTCCGTATAACTAATTTTGGTCAGAAATAATTAACATGGACACCGACCGACTATTGGTCATTTTACATGGCATGGCTAGAACTAATGTGGACAAATCTTTTTAACTTTTTTAAAAATTTTGTTCCTTTTCTTTTCCATTGGCTTGTAGCTGGTACTTGGCCATGGCCGGCGACTGACCAACCATAGGCAAGGCCTAGTAAGGGTGCCATGGCCCTCGCCATATTTGGAGAGGGCTCGACCCTCGCTCAGCCATAGGCCAAAGGGAAAGAAAAGGATAAAGAAATGAAAGGGAAAAATTGAAAATAAAAAGTTTTAATGGAAAAATTATCTACGTTAGCATTAGCCACGCCACATAAGTTGGCCGATATCCACGTCAACAGTTTATGACCAAAATTGGGTGGAATGACTAAATGGGTAAGTCATCAAAATGTTAGAATTAAATTGGCAAATTATTAAAAGGTTTAAGACTAAATTAGCAAATTGTCAAAAGATTTAAGATTAAATTGGTATAATTGAAAGGTTTTGAACTAAATTGTCTGTCGTATTATAGATTTAGAATCTTGAACAATTATTCCTCCCAAAAACTTTATCGGCAAGATGATTTCCATTTTTTTACCCCACAATCTGAAGCAAGAGGAGTTGTCCGTGGAAGAATGCAACACCAAATTTGAGCATGTTTTGCTATGATGTCATGTGGTGGCGGCAGACAAGCAAACTATAGCTCGGTATTTTGACGGTCTTCATTTGAAAACTGCCGATGTAGTCCGATTACAACCTTATTGGACTTTTAATCAGGTCTTCACATTATCGATGAAGGTGGAAAAGCAACATAAAGGAAAAAAGAGTGTGAAGTGAGAAGCCTTTATCCAAAGAGGGATCCTTTAATCTTGAGAGTTTGACTTTAAAACCTTTAATTGCTCAAAGACCCATCGAGAAGAACAAGCTATTCTTGTCACAAAATGAGCTGCTCTTACTTTTGTCACAAAATGAGCTGCTCTTACTTTGCACATAATCTCGAGAGATTAATCTAGGATTCTAGAATTTAAGGAAATGTCTCTCATTCCGTGGGAAAGAAAAAGTCTGGTCTTCTCCTTCCCCAATCGATTTTTCGTAGTGTGTGCGTGGCAATTTTTTTCGTTTGGGGCGTTGATTAAGGCAAAAAAAGAAAGTTGATTGGGAAAGGACAAGACCTGACCATTTCCTTTTTTACGAAGAAAGGGACTTCTTGTTAAACTCTATGTTTGAACAATTCCAAAACATAACATTGCTTCATAGCTGTTAGTCGTGAAGCAACAATGATGGACGAAAAAAGCCAGCTAGTTAACAAATTTCATCAGTTGAATGATAACAAAGCATAATAACATTAAAAATTTTCTCTCTACAATATTCTAAGATTTCTATTAGGGCCTTTGAATCTTCAAATAGAACAAAACATCACGTATTAAATTTTCTAATAAATTCAAGACAAATTTTATATTTTGAAGACGATTATGAATCATCATATCTATCCGATTCAAAAAATATTCGCGTTTAATAAAAATCAAATGGTGAGAATGGAAAGTTTTAAAAAAGTGAGAAAGCAAATAGTAAAAAGCACTCAAAACATTGTGCACAATGCACAATTCCACTTACATCTCCGAGAAGATTTTAATAAAGACATGTCATTTTCTACTAGGGTTTAGGCACCAAATTCCTTAAATTAGCTAATTTGCTCAAAACAGCTTTAAACTCAATGAGACACCAGGCTCCCCCTATTAACTAAACTAGCAAGATGGCGGTACGTTGCACAGGTCAACAAATCTTCACATCAATTGAGATTTCCGCTAGAGTTTACATGGAGTTTTACATAAATGGATTTGACCGTATCATGTAGATATGTCCTCCGATTAAAAAAAGATATGAATCGCAAAATTGCAATATCTATCGAATCATAATGTAGGCACATGCGACGTTTTGAGCACGCAAAATAATCCGAGTCAATACGAACATGAAAGCATAAAGTAAAAATGCAAATCCTTTCTTTTTTATAGGTTTCGTCCATTTGTCGAAAATCTTCACTTTTGCCACATATTGTGCTCGGTTGTTATTGAAATCTTCATGATTAGGTTTTGTGTTAACTTGAGATTGAATATGTGAATCAATAGTCTACGTTTGGTCGTCCGGATTTCTAATTAGGATAGGACTAGATAAGACAGGATATGAAATCCTGAGATTTTTTTATATCTTATTCATTGTTTGGTGAATCGTAGTATTAAAGTCGGATATATTCACATCATATCATGTACATTTTTTTTTTTTATAAATGACATATCATTATAAATAAACCTAAATGTTCATAAACGAAGATGGTAAAAATCTCTCGTAACACTATTTCTTAATTTATTTTTATTTATTTTTTATTTTATTTTTCCTCTTTTTTATATTATTCTCATTATTATTTCTTTTTTTCTCCTTTCATCATTCTTTAATAAAATTTTATCAAATAGTAAATTGTACTAACCTACCTAAAATATATAATAAATATAAATATTTAATTTATAGATCGAATGTTTATTATAAGATAGAATTAAATTTGAATATATAAATTAAAATAAGATTAATTAAAAATAAAATTTTATTTTTAATTTTTAATTTCTTAAATTAGAATTCAAATATTATTTATATTGAAATATAATTTCAATTTTTTTAATTTAATAAGTTTGTTATTCAAGAAAAATAACTTTCCTATTATGGACATTAGAAATCATATCCACGTTTATCCCACCTCTCTCATGAGATAATTTTATCATATCTATATTCCCTTTCAGATTCGACTTTATCATATCCCGAGCGAGCATCAAACGTAGGATAGGATAAATCATATCCTATCCCAAAATTTATCCCGACTGTCAAACGCAGCCAGAGTTTGTTAATGCTCGAGTTTTGGTCAACAATTTAAATTTTCATTCTCGTAAAAGTACAAAAGTAAATATGGCGAGGTAACAAATAAATAAAAAAGGAAAAAGGAAAAAGACCCCAGTCTATTTTCTTCTTTCCTTCGCTCGTTTCAGGACGGAAGAAGAAGGCCGAGAAAGAAGTCGACACCGATCACCGCCGTCATGGCCATTTCGACGCCGTGCATCAGAGCTTCACCGTGCTCCGTTCCTCGGTCGTAAACGAAGCGACTCAACTCCTGTTCGAGATTCCTTCGCTGGTGCCAATCTTCATTGTTGTTGAACGTCCAAGTTTCGTTCATCGATCTTCGTAGCTTCGCCTTGCTTCACTAATCAGGTAATCTATCTTCCCTATTATGCCCTGTTTTGAGGGAGGGAGTAATAGAGCCAAGAGAACATGTCCTAGATTAGGATCGAATTTGATTCAACTTGAATCCACGGCTACGCTTGTATACATCTTCGATTAACTTTGTTTGAACTTGATTTCTAATCTGAAGCCATTGTTGTTTGGTTTCCCCTTTCATTGCGGACTGCGCACAACATATTTGATGAATGCCTTTGAAACACGAATGAAAACTAGCCTAATGATTTCGCTTGAAACCGAATACGTGTTGATGCAGATTGATTATTATCACTTAATTTGTTAGTATTTAGACTTATTTCGGACAAATTTCATCTTTCGATGAAGCCGAACCTAAACATCTTTTTTGTTTCTCGTTCTATGTTCTTGTGCGCTCCAGCATCATATTTTGATGGCTGATTTCAGCCAGGAATAATGGGAGGTAGATCATACGAGTCTGGATGTCCGCTTCCAGGTCCTTGTTGCGTTATTGTGTTTTATGCCTGTATCTTCCTTGAATCTGTAAGGTAATGACCTTTTTTTTTTCTTTTGTGGTAGTGAAAAGTAGGGTCCACAAGGCCGAAGGTGGCGAAGAGGCCCAATTCGAATGAAGGCCGGAGCAACGCTGATTTCTGGCAGCCCAATCTGCAGCCCGGTTCGCTTCTCTTGCGCAATATACGACGTCTAGCCTTGAAAATCCCTTCAGCATCTCCCGAATCATCTCCAAGTACCCACGTGCCTCCCAGTCAAATTGCTCTGTAGAAGAGTTGGATATTGCACTTACTATTTCCAAACAATTAGACTCAAGTACAAGCGGCTGTGTTCTTCGTGCGGAGACGTATTCTAGGGTTCGAAGAACGGCGACGGCTTGCTTGGATAGCCGATGACGCTGGAACCGTGCAAGCAAATCTATCCACCAGAACACGACAAAGAATATCATTTTTGGCTTAAGAAGAAATAACTAGCGTGGTTCACTGTGGAAATGTTTCTTGAGTAATCTGTCATCCTTGAGTATCTTGGAAGGTGCTTGAAGAAGAAAACTACGAAGGCCTTTCAATTACTCGATGTTACAAGAAAGATTTAATTAGGTTTAATGAATTTGGATTTTAGTTGCTTAGGGTGCGAATGATAATCATTATGTTTTTCTATTGTGTAATAAAGTCCAACGTGTGTCCATAGCCCAGACCTACGAATTCCAATGCTGGCTCACATACTGACCGGGCTCAAGGGCCCGACCCGACCAAGTGACGCTTCTAACAAATAATAATGGATAATAATAATAATAGTAATAAAAAAATCCAAAATAATTTAATAAAATAACAAATTGAAAACTCCATTAGGAAAATAAACCTTGATTCGATCGTTATATTTTAGCATTAGTTTAGTTTCATTTAGATAGTGCATACATGGTGTTGGGAACATGACTCTCTCTAGTTTAGTTTTATATAGTTTAGTTTAATTAGAAATAGAACTCAAATTGAACTAAAGTCATGGGGGTTGCTGTCCTTACGCTTAATAACAAGGTCATGTTATATTTTTTGCCGACTTGTATCAAGATACTTTACTGCAATTTACATTTTATTCAAACTGTCATTACTATCTTTGATGAATTAATTGTATCTCTTTTATGATGCTTTTTAGTATTGTGCTTTGCTTGTTTTAGTTAAATTGTTAGGTTACTTTTTTTTAAATGATCATTACAAAAACAAAAACATTGCATGGACACTTAAAGACGCATTTATGACAACTATTCTGTTCCAAAGAATTGTTTCGGAACAAAAATAGATTTTTCTATTTCTATTTCTGAAGAGTTTAAACAAAAATAACCGTTTGATAACGACACCAAATTTCTTCCTTTCGGATGGCGGTGGTGACGACCGACGATCTTTAATATAAAAAATAAAAATGATTTAGTAACAAAAAATAATGAATAAATAAAATAAAATAAATCATAAAAATAAAATATAAATATAATTTTATTTTAAAATTAAAATATAATTTTGTTTTAAAATTAAAATATCATTTTTTAAAAAATATAAAAATAAATTTTATTTTATTTATTCTATTTTATTTTATTTTATGAATAAATGTATTTTAAAATGAATAAAAAAATTGGTTTGGCAAAACACTCAAGGCAAATAATAATAAATTTATTTTTAATAATAATAACTTTATTTTAAATAAAAATAATTTATTTTTATTTATCATAAATAAATTATTTTTAATAAATTTAAAAAATTTATTTTTAATAAACTAAAAATAAAATGATAAATAAAAATAATTTATTTATTTTAATAAATTTATTTTTATTTTTAAATGAATAAAATGAATATATTTTTTTTTTAAAATTTTAATAAAATGAGGAGAGGCAGAGGAAGAGGAGGAGGCAGGAGGCAAAGACGTAGAGGAGATGAGGAGGACTCATCGAAATTAGGGTTTAGTGAGAGAAATTATTTCTGATTTCTTTTCTAGAAATCAGAAGTAGAAAATTTTAGCTTCTGATTTCTTTTCCAAACCTATTTCTGGAATAGAAATCTATTCCAGAAATAGAAAAATTGAATAGGTTTATCAAACGGATTTCTCTTCCAGAAACAGGTCTGGAACATAAAAACTATTTCTGGAATAGAAATTTTGGGTTGTCATGCACCCCCCTAGTGTCATTTTAGCGAACCAATCAGCTAATTCAACTCTGCCAAGCAGTGTTACATGCCGCACCTGCATCATACCCTCTAATTGGCTCGTTTTATCATATGAAAAATAGTTTTGACCAATATTTTCTCTTTATCGTGAACACAAATTCTCAGTTTTTAGATATGGCAAATGGCTGCATTCAATACTTTTGTTGTGCCTATGAAAAGAACTGCCTTGATAAGTGAATCGAGCCCATGAAAATACATATATTCATTGGACTTTATTTTCCTCCATCGCTAATTCAAGGAAATATATCTTATTGGTTGGTTAAAAATATGGATATTATACTGCACAGACTTAATTAGAAATAAGTGTAGATGATGTTTATTTTGTAATTTAGTAACCACAAGACGAGCTGGAGAAAAGTATGGCCGTCCCCCACTGATCTTAGGACTAGTAACATAAGCATGAGTCACCGGATGAAAGGCCCAAATGTGAAGTTGATTTCAGTTGGCAATGTCACACCCCGAACCCCCGAGCACGCGAACATCTCACAACGGTTGATAAATTTGCGATGTCCTGGGACGCATCACCGACGCATTCTTTTTATCTTTTGATTAAATGCAAGCGGAACATGCATAACAACTCCCAACAAACCAAAATATAATAAGGATAGCACGGAAAACACCACAACATCAAACTAAATACTTCATTTACAAATTTACTATTAACCCTAAGAAGTTTAGTGATTACAAGCCTTTATACTGGCAACTTCCAACCAACCAACAAAACCAACAATGGGTTAGAGTTAACCTAAACTTCATTAACGCCAGGCCAATCTCTTGTCTCCAAAGGGACCCCGAATCCAGCATGACGGTTCTCCATACTACAGGCCTGAAAAATGTTAAATAACAACGAGATGAGATATAAATATCTCGGCAAGTTAACAACCTGAGCCTCAACTAGGATGCTAATTCGTCTCAAAAACAGCCTAAACATTATATCGACGTCATATCAATAGCACAGCAACCCTTACTTTGCACCACCCGTGGTGATGGCGTAGTTGGTTAAGCACTTGTTCCTTTCGCAAGAGGTCCAGTGTTCGACTCCCTGCATCGTCTACCTTGTTGAAAAGGAACCCACGACTTACCCGGCAGACAAGGGTGGTGGTGACTCTACCTGCTCCAAGGTTTACCTCGCTAGGCTGCTGGCTTACGAGGGTTCTCTGGGTTACCAAAAAAAAAACCCTTACTTTGCCTTAACTATAAACATAGTCCAGCAATTGACCCCAAAGACAAATATTAAAGCCGTCAAATAACTCGCATGCATCCTTACCTCGCCTTGGCACATCCCTACTTATAACAATTCACATATGCCTCATGTGACTCATATATATATCCATGACATACATGTGCAAGCCATACATCACTCTCATATTATGTATTCAGCATTCATGCACTTTGCACACATTGCCATCTCAAGAATATCATGGCATCCCATACTACCGTGCTATCCTCGAGACTTGACATAAGCATACAAATCCACGTATTTCCCAATTTCATAAGCATAGTTAATCGAGCATGCACGTGCAATATAAACCACTAATATGATATTTCATTTACGCACGTGTCTCATGCAACTCATCTATTTTCATGCCACACATGTGCAAGTCATAACATTACTCTCAGACTATGCATTAGCACTCATGCATTTTGCACACATGGCGTCTCAAGAATATTATGGCAATCCATACTACCATACTATTATTGAAATCATGATTCCAGATTATTACGACCCCTTGGGCCACAGCCACCACAAGGGTTGGTGGTCTTCTAGCATGACCGGGTATCGTCCCACCCCATTGGGCACGGCAACGTCTAGAACCCTTGCTTAGACGGCATTCCATAAAGGAGCATCAGTTCAACCTCAATTGCGACTCGGCATCCGGACTTGTGCCGAGCATCCGATAAACATTGGATATCGTCCCCAAACTCCCGTTGGGTGATGGGTTCAATTAAATGATCACTCAAGCACGCCAACACTCAAACCAATTTTATCTGCCATCAATTAGTCCAGTGCAAAAGAATTCGTGCTCAAATAACAAACCTCGGAAAATTTTTACACTTAAAATTCCGATAAAATAATCACACGTGGTCGCATACTTCTTTTCTCCTCTTTTAATCTGGTAATATTATAATTTTTTTTTTTATCGGGGCCGGGCCATCACTCATCCCAAGCCCGCCACTTACTTTCCATCTCTATACTTTATTTTGTGGTAATGCTAGTTTCAGAGGCTACTCTTCAGAGACAATTTAAGTCACTTTATCAGATTTACATGGTGAGTTTAAAAGGATTTGCAAGCCAGGACCATTAAAAAGTTTTGCGAAGATTACTAATGTTTGTCTAATTGGCCACTGATCCAATTGACCAAACACAAAAGAAAAAATCTTTTGATTGTAAGATAAAGTGGCCCAATATTTTGAACATTGATAGGTGGGACGGCATAGTAGTGGGAGCTTAGTATATAGTAATCGGTTTACATGGAGTCTTCTTAATTAGTTTATATACTAATCTGTTTTTTCCTTTATTGATAGAGAGTTCGATTGGATCAAGTTTTGTTAAGAGCATGACAGCGCAATCCTCGGACTTTTCTCTTTTCTTATAAAATAATAATAACACCGATAATTATAATATTGATGCGTACGGAGTTTCACCAGTCCTCAGTCCTTAGTTTTTCTTTTATAATAGAATAGTGGCACATGGGTGACAAGTTGGCCAAAATTGGAAACTTATTGATACGACCGTTGACCAAAAAGCATATATGAACATTTGCATCTCGCATTTGGCATGGGAAATCTTTATGAAAATGTTTTGAAAGATTACGCTCACATCTCGGGAGAATATATGATTTGATTTGATTTAGTATTTGGGATTAAAATGATGTGGACCATCTAGGGTTAGGGGCTAAATGCATCACATGAAGTTACCTCATAGTACTACCTAAGAATACATTGATGCGTATGGAGTTTCACCAGTCCTCTGTCCTCAGTTTTTCTTTTATAATAGTATAGTGGCACTTGGGTGACAGGTTGGCCAAAATTAGACTCATTGATACGACCGTTGACCAAAAAGCATATACGAACATTTGCATCTCACATTTCGCATGGGGAATCTTTATGAAAATGTTTTAAAAGATTACTCTCACATCTCGCGACAATATGTGATTTGATTTGATTTAGTATTTGGGATTAAAATGATGTGGACCATCTAGGGTTAGGGGGTAAATGCACGACATGAAGTTACCTCATAGTACTGCCTAAGAATATTGGATTGTGTATCGCCGTGACAGAAAAAATTTGTCTAATTTTCACGGTGACCAAGACAGTGATAAGTAGAGACCCACGACTTGTGCCCATACCTGTACTCAGTGACAGAAACGAATGTGTTTTCGTGAGTGAGCTTAATCTTGTTCATTTTCAAATTCTATTTCACATGGTTCTGGCCTTGTGCTGTCCTCAACTTTTCGCCATGATGTAAACATGGGAATTCTAACTAGACTCGAGTGATTAATCATCTACTACTTGCCCCATCTTCTTAGTGCCTCCAGATAATTTCAACCCATTAATTTTATATACGCATATCGGTGTTGCCAGATCCAAATTAAACAAAACGAATAGCGTCGGCAACTAATAATCTCAAGAAGAAAGCGAGGGCATAAAACCATTCACATGCGGGGGAGCTACTAACTATCTCAGGAAGAAAGGGATGGCATGTTTGGATAATTAAATTCAAGACGCATGTGGATTTTAATGTGCAGTCTTTAATTTGTCAAAAAAAAAAAAAAGAAGTAAAAACAATGCTAAATTATTTCAAAGTCACAATTTTACTATTACACAGGTATTAATTTTACTAATTAAAGTTGTCAATTCCCATTGAAATTTTTTTCCTCTCCCTATAATTAATCTCCATTAGGAAGAACCTTTTTGTATTAAACTATACCTAATCAACAAAGAATTGATGTATTTAAAAATATTACCTTGTTTGATTAATATTCTCCTAAAATTCCTCGAAAGCAAGGACTAGTGGTATCTTAGATAATAGATTAATTATATTCAAACCCCGTGAGCAACACTCTACCGCCATAATCTAATTTTTCAAAAAGTTATTGGCCTGCATGCGCAATAATTCGGCCCCCGAGTTTTGTTTTGCACTTTGTGCTTTCACGTTTGCCAGCTTGTATCATTGTAGTTTTGTGGGGCCATTACTTCGGCCTCCATTATTGAGTCTGCAAAGTCAATCTCTTACGGGATGACTCTAATATTGGCGAACTCCACCCATTCGGCCGCTCTCCATCCCCATCCGAATACTCCATTTCTCGATCTCTCGTCTCCCGAAAGAATCCATGAATTTCACAAGTCCTCTTTTAGAACTCGTCAAAGAGTTATGGAGTTTGGCCAGCAAACCTTTGGGCTACATTTGTAATTTGAAAGATAATGTGGACGCATTGAGGAACGTCACTAGACCTGGAGGCCATGAGCGGAGATGTGAAGGCAAGGGTTGAACCTGAAGAAGGAGGTGGAGGTGCACAGTGCACGAACCAAGTGGAGAACTGGTTATGCAAGGTGCGAGAATTTAAAGGTGGAGTAGATCAAGTTCTTCAAGAAGCTGGGGGACGTGACCGAATCAAATGTCTCAGTCGTTGTCTTCCACAAAAATGCTGGTCGAGCTATAAATTGGGGAAAGAGTTGATCAATTGCTCAATGAAGAGAGAGCTCCAACATAAGAAATGAGAATTCAAGGATTTCATGTCACTGCTACCTCATCCTCCAGTACTTTCTATGCCTATGGACGAGACCGTGGGGCTTGATAATTCCTTTAATCAAGTGTGGAAATGGCTCGTGAACGAAAAACAAATAGGAATGATTGGGTTATACGGAACAAGCGGTGTGGGAAAGACCACCCTCATGAAAATGATCAACAATAAGCTTTTGCACGCAAATCCTGGTTTGCGGCCGTTATTTTAGTGGTGGTGTCCAAGCAAGTGGATGAAGATAACATTCGAGATGCCATAAGGAAAGGGCTGAACATTGAAGATGAGATCTGGGAAGGATGGTCTAAAGATGAGAGGCTCAACAAACTGTCGAATGTTTTGACTGAGAAGAACTTTGTGTCGTTGATCGATGATGTATGGGATAAGCTGAACCTACCCAAAATCGGAGTTCCTCTTCCTAGTCTCAAGAATGGATCCAAAGTAGTATTCACAACTCGGTCAAAGAAACTATGCTGACAAATGAAAGCCAACGAAGTCTCCCAAGTACAATGCTTGACGCCCAAAGAAGCTCTGAAATTATTTGAGAAGAACATCAGCAAGTCACTCATAGATTGTCATCAAGCAATTCAAGACCTTGCAAAAGACATTGTTGAAGAGTGCAAAAGGTTGCCACTAGCCCTTATTACTGTCGAGCAAACCATGGCCGATATAGACGATTCCATTGAGTGGAGGCATGTGCTAACAAAGCTGAGGAGCAAACCGCACGAGCTACTAGGTATGGAGGAAGTATACCACACACTAGAATTTAGTTATGATAGCTTAGACGCTACTCGATAGGCTTGCTTTCTTTATTGTTGTCTCTTCCCTAAGGATTATCTCATAATAACGAATGACCTTATTGAACTCTGGATTGGAGAGGGCTTAATAGAAGACACCGAAGATGTATACAAAATGTGGGACGAGGGAGCATTTGTCTTAGGGGATTCAAATAGGGCTTGTCTATTGCAAAGAAGGCGTGATCATAAGAAAGAGTATGTAAAGATGCATGACGTCATCCGTGACATGGCAATCTGGATTGCTCGTGACCTCGAGCAAAGGGAGAACAAGTTGCTGGTGATAGAGAAGGAAGAAGACATGTCCTCGAAGATGATCTCCAAATGGGAGGAAGCAAAGAAAGCATCCCTATGGGGAAAACAGATTCATGATATCGACCAAGCACCACCTATGTGTTCCTAGCTCAAAACTTTGATTGTAAGGGAAACTAATGTAGGACTCTTCTGGAAGCTTTCGAGAGGGTTAAAATCAGGCACGCTTTCAGGGAAGGCAACCAATTGTGCAAATAAGCTTGCTCGGAGAGGAAGGATGCTGAAAGAACCGTCTTGTATTTTGTTTGAACCTCCACCTGCTGCTATGTTTCTTTTGAACCATAACCAAGCTGGGAAATCTATCTCAAGACTAAAACTCTGTATTTCTTCATGTTTAATTTAAAGCCTACTATTTTCTGGAATTTGAGGGTAATTATTTAAGAATTCTTTTTAACTTTGTTACTCACTTTTATATTGGTTGATCTATAATTAGAAACAGTTTTGGTTTCTCCGACAAACTCCTAGGAAATGGAATGGTTAAAACCAGATTGACAGTCTTTTCACAACATAAAATTGCCTGATAAAGAAGAGGTGAGTGGGAGCAGCAGAAGGACCCAAAATTTCCACCAAGAAATATACCGTGTAATTTGCACTTTGCAGCATGTATGGCTCCCATTTCTAAAGATTGGCCCTGTCTCGCCCTAACACATTTACTTCAAATTCTTTGCTCGGCCAGTTTTTATTTTCGTAGCTCCATTGACAACAGAGCATATTTCTAGTCGTGATTGATGCGTTCAAATAGTTTACGGCCAATAAGTCTACTTTATAGCAAATGCAATGAGGTTTGTTCACTTGCGGACAAGCAATGCAGAGAGGCAAGCAGCCAAGAAAACCGAAAACCAGACCCGACCCTACCCATCGACAACCCTAATCAAGGCCAGTAATGGCAATGCCGTGGAGATCATGGCGGCAAGGGCTTTACATAGGGGTGGGACATACAGAGAGGGGCATTAAGAGTTTCTGATGATTGCTTTTATCTTGGCCCCAATGCAAACAAAGCCAAGGCGACTTGCTCGGGCCGGCATTCCTCATGGCAGGTTGACTTCAATTCGAGGTCATGGACCGATGTGACCCGAGGGATAAGCACAGAAAAAGTCTAAAATGAAAAGAGTGAAAGAAAAGAAAAATTAAGATACATCAATTTTTTACGATGTAAATGTAAAATATAAATTGATTTTGTAATTTTCGGAGGATCCCAACCTTTCGTGAATAAAGCATGCGGGCCTAAATTTAGCAATTTGTGGACAAGAACAAGCAAAAAAATAAATGGTCCAATTTGTCTAGAATAATTAAGCTACAAAAGAAATTATCAACTAATGAAGGTCCTGTGCGCCCACTAAGCCTATCCAAATAAAATCGTTCTATCTATTTTCTGTACACTTTTACAATAATGCTCGTGTGCACATGAGAGATTTAATTGATTAAAAGAATCAATTCATTTAACAGCTGTACCTTCCCTCATCGGTCACATACAAGTCTCATTTTAAAAAAAAAAAAATGGGAATCAAATGTAATTAGTTTTGTGAGTTAGGCGTGTTTTTTACTTGAATTGAAATTTTAACATTTTAATTTCACAAAGCAAGATTTTATAATGATTGGAACGCATATGTAAAAGATTCATTTTAAGTTTACCTCTTGGAGTTGTCATTAAAAAAAAAAAAAAAAGTTTACCTCTTGGAGGCTTGACGATCGGTGCTTCCAAATTTATAGGCATGGAAAGCCTTTCAAGCGTTTTGTAAGTTTTCTCTTTTTCACCTTTGCTATCATTTGGAAATTTAATATGCTAAGTTCTCATAATCATTATGTTAGTAAAGGCTCATAAATTTTTTGATGCTGTGATGAGATGCCCTGGATAAACGTGAAGAGCGTTTTCGTGGAAACCATTGAAACCCCGTTGACATGTTCTACTTGCCTAATCCAATGGCAATTTCATTTAACTTGTTATTAAATTGGAGTCTTAATCCTATTGGAGACAGATAAACGGAAAAGTAGCAAGTCTATTCATATGCTACATTGTTCATTCGATACAATGACTTACATTTTGTTATAAACATCAGTCTTCAAATCTCGCTAAATGGTGAACAAGATGATGTGACAAAGATCATTGCATGAGTCATGCCGCCCAAATTTATTCATAGATGAGGTTTGGATCTCCTGTCAAGGAGGATCAAGAAGTTGGAGCAGTTTAGTTCCTTGGTAGAATCCTTGACAATTGAAGATTAGGGAGAAAATTGTTCGAGAAGTCTTGGATCTATTGGCCAATTCAGTTTTAAATCTTTTAATTATGTTATTTTATCAATAAAATATGTTATTAGTCATTTAATTCTCAAAGCTTTTTCTTGAACTAGCAATAGAATGAATCTAAATAAGTTTACTTTCAATTTGTTTCCTATCTATATATTTATACTTAATAAAAGAATAATTTGTCGACATTTTTTTTCTTGCCAGTATACAAATTTGAATGTAATGAGGAAACAATTCCGCACTTCAAATTGTAAAATATTTAAACTATGTTAATTCTTAACTTTCAGATTTTAATTTAATTTACTTGTAAATAAATGGATTCAAATGGATTCAATTCGTTATTTTATAATTATATTCACAATAAACTATATATATTTAAAACTGTGCTAAGAAATAAAATCCATGAGACATTAGATTTATGGAGTAATAGATGAATAAAAGTAAACTTAATTGTTGATTGTATGCAACTTATGTTTAGATTTTTAATTATTTGTGACAGACTAATTGTAAAATAATAGCGCTTGTGCAAAATGTTAACGTTATTTTAATAATTTTAAGAGAGAAGTATAAGTGATTAGTATGAGTGGCTTTTGACAATAGTATAAAGAGGGTGACTATGATGGTTCCTTTTTTTGTGAGAGATCATTGTGTTTTATTATAACTCTCGAACAATTTGCATAGGGATCATTGTGTTTTACTTAATTGAACATGAGTCTTACCATTTGTTCCTTCATATATTTTGATTTGCATAATTCCCCTTTTTAATTGTGTTTGTGATTGGCTTTCTTTCTTGCAAGCTTGGCTTCTTCTCCGATGTGATTGAGCTCTTGATGCGATTGCCCCCTCACGGCAGTTGTGCTTCTAGATTCAGAGGTTTTTCTTTTTTTTTTTTTTTTTTTTTTTTTTGCTTTCAATGACTGACTTATTAATGTTGAGAAGATTTAGCTTAGAGAGAGACCATCATTGTCGAGGCCAGTAATGGCGGTACTGTGGAGATGGTGGTGGCAAGGGCCTTGCGTGGGGCAGACAGAGAGGGTGGTAGAGTTTTTGACGAGCCCTTTTTATCAGTAGTTCTTGGTGGAAAACAAGAACAACTTCCCCTTTAATTGCCTTTGAAGGTTGAAGCCTCAAGTCAGGTTTTGCAGATGGGGTCCTTCCTTCGATGGTAGGGGGAGCTGGGCAGTGCTAGCAGCGGCTGATCCTTCGGTTCCACTATTGAAGTGGCCAAATATAATTTCTCCTCTTTTAGGGAAAAAAAATGTGATCTTTTGGCACCTCCTTGATCAATATTAGTAGCATATATCTTAATCTTTTAATTGAAGGAATTTTCGTCAGAGACAAATTAAAAGGTGATAACCCAGCTAATTAGTGGCTATTTTTGTCTATGTTGGAGGAATCGCAATGGGCTTTCTATCTAGATTTAGAGGTGTCTTTTTTACTTTAGCTGGGGAGTGAGGTTGCTTGAATTTCATGGAGTTTGAATTCATATTTATTGACATCTAGGGTGGGTTGATCTCGCTAGAAATACTTGTAAGATAACTTGAAATAAGAGAAAGAGGAGATGGATGCAATAGATTGTGCACGAGAGGACGACATCTAGGGTGGATTGATCTGTTGATTGTCCGTGATTGAGGAATTAACATTGAACTATGCGACATCATTAACATGGTCCCAAGGTAATAGATAGTTTCATCAAATAAATGATGAGACTTCTTGTTTTATCTTAGCCGATCACATCTTAATTTTCGTAACGGGGAACAAAAGTTGTTTAAGATTCCTCTTCTTTGCTGAAAAAGTAACTAAAAAAAATATAATAATATGGGAAAGGGGGTATGAATATGCTGTCCATCAAAGCAAGGCCCGTCTTCACCTTTAGTTTCTTAGCTTTAACTTTTCCGATCAATTCATTGTTGGAAAGTGAAAACCTCGCTGTCCAGTTAACTAGTAAACTCAATACTAATAAAAAGAAAATATTTCGAATGATAAACTGATATATTTTTTATATGGTCATTTCAGAATCAATCAGGCAAAGGAAAATGCCATGGTTAGTGGCATTGCATCCTATACTATTCTCTTTAGCAATTTCTATCGTACTCGAAAGTCGGTATTATGTAGGGACCATGGGTGATTGGAGTAGCAAATTTAAGATTAGGGGTGATAAAAAATTCTAATAATATGTAGTAATATATTAACAAAATTATAATTGGGTAATATTATAATTTTTTTCCTGATAGGGGTAGGGCCATCACTCATCCCAAGCCCGCCACTAGGCTACTCTTCAGAGACAATCTAGGTCACTTTATCAGATTTAGATGGTGAGTTTGAAAGGATTTGCAAGCTAGGACCATTAAAAAGTTTTGCGAGGATTACTAGTGTTTGTCCTAGCCACTGATCTAATCGACCAAACATAAAAGAAAAAATCTTTCAGTTATAAGTTAAAGTGGCCCAATATTTTGAACATTGATAAGTGAGACGGCATAGTAATGGGAGCTTAGTATATAATAATCTGTTTACATGAAATCTTCTTAATTAGTTTATATGCTAATCTGTTTTTTCCTTTATTGATAGAGAATTCAATTGGATCAAGTTTTCTTAAGAGCATAATAGTGTAACACTCTGACTTTTCTCTTTTATTGTAAAATAATAATAACACCGATTGATGCGTACGGAGTTTCGCCAATCCTCGATCCTCAGTTTTTCTTTTGTAATAGAATAGTGGCATATGGGTGACAAGTTGGCCAAAATTAGAAAAACTCATGGATACAACCATTGACAAAAAAGCATATACGAACGTTCGCATCTTGCATTTCGCATGAGTAATCTCTATGGAGAGAACCTTGTGTTTTGAAAGATTACACTCACGTCTTGTGAGAATATATGATTTGATCTAATTTAGTATTTGGGATTAAAATGGCGTGGATCATCTAGGATTAGAGGGTAAATGCACAACATGCAATTACCTCATAGTACTACCTAAGAATATTGGATTGGGAATGGCGTGAAAAAACTTTGTCTAATTTTCTTGGCTACCAATACAGTAATAATTAGAGACCCACGACTCATGCCCATACCTGTACTCAGTGACAGAAATGAGTGAGCTTAATCTTTTTCATTTTCAATTTCTATTTCATATGGTTCTGGCCTTGCACTGTCCTAAACTTTTTCGCCATGTTGTAAATATGAGATTTCTAACTAGATACGAGTGATTAATCATCTACTTTTTTTGCCCCATCTTCTGAGCACCACTAGATAATTGCAACCCATTAATTTTATATATGCATATCGGTGTTGCCAGATCCATATTAAACAAAACGAATAGCATCGGCAACTAATAATCTCAAGAAGAAAGGGAGGGCATAAAACCATTCACATGCGGGGGAGCTACTAACTATCTCAAGAAGGAGGAGGGCATGATTGGATTATTAAATGCACGATGCACGTGGATTTTAATGTCCAGTCTTTAATTTGTAAAAAAGAAAAAAATAATGCAAGATTATTTCAAAGTCACAATTTACTATTACGCAGGTATTAACTTTACTAATTAAAGTTGCCAATTCCCATTGAATTTTTTTTTTCTTCTCGCTATAATTAATCTCCTTTACGAAAATTACATAACAGTGCCAGGAAAAACCTTGTTGTATAAAATTATGAACAGTCTGCCTAATCAACAACGAATTGATGTATTTAAAAATATTACTATGTTTTTTTAACATTATCCTAAAATTCGTCGGAAGCGAGGATCAGTGGTATCTTGCACGATAGATGCGTTATTCAAATTTCAAGCCTCATGAATACTCAGACCGTTTCGTGGAAAAGTTGTGAGTTACACTTTATTTTCATAATCCAATTTTCTAAAAAGTTATTTGTCGGTAAGCGCAATAATTCGACCCTGAGTTGTGTTTTGTACCTTTTACTTTTATATATATATATATATGTGTGTGTTGGGGGGGGGGGTGGCTGGGGTGTGGGGGTTGCGAGGAGTGCTTTATTTCCATAATCCAACTTTCTAAAAAGTTGTTTGTTTTTTTTTTTTGAGCAATAAAAAGTTGTTTGTTCGCGTGCGCAATAATTCAACTCCTGAGTTGTGATTTGTACTTTTTACTAGGGGTATGCATGCTCCGGGCGGGCAATTCCCAACCTAGAATCGGAAATCGCCCGTTAAGGACCGGTTTGAAAAATTGAAATCAGGATCCACCCGTTTGTTGCATGGATCCACCCGGGGAACCGGACCGCCGATCCGATCCGGTTCCCGGGTGGATCCATGAAATCGATCTTGATACGAAACAATTTTGGTTTTCAATATAAAACAACTACGTGACATCAAAGCAAGTCAAAGAAAGAAAAACCAAATTTAAGTACATGGAACAAAGATTCATTTGTTGCAGCTATAAATGTATCTCATAGATAAAATAAATAAAAAAACGCGAATAGACGGAATGCAACATTCTCCCATTTCCTGCTTGCTAGTAACCATAGATGGCTAAATTTTCTTTGACCAAAGGTAAAGGTTCCCAATTGTCATGCTTCCTTGTTTGTTTTGTCTAGAGACACCAGTCTTTCTCCCTGCTAGAACGTCCATTAGGTTCTAATGAGTGACAGAGGAATGTTCATCATACACGTTCAAAGAATGGATGAGTGACCGAGTCCTCCTCCGACTCCGACTCCTGAATAACAGGATATGCAACCAATGAAGGAATGGATGTACGTAAGTTGATATAGAGGCAGAGAGAGTAGTAAGTGTCCAGGAAAAATGGATCTCTTTTAACGCTATGAACTAAACATATCCCTCATCAGGTTCGGCAAAATATCACAAGTCGCATAGACAAATCAAAGGAGGTGAAATGAGGCACCATCCAAACACAGGAAAACAAAGGAAGTGCAACTAAACAAGACTTTATTGAATACATCACCTTCATTGTATCAATAAATAAACTAAACAACCAAAAAGTATAAGAATTTCCCAATATTAAGCTTTGTATTCATCCATGAGATTTAGGTTTGTTTTAGTAATTTTTTTTTTTAATATTAAAAGGGAACCGATCTAGTCCGGGTGGGCGGGCGGGCGGATCCGCCTATGGAACGTGAAGCTGGACCGGTACCCACCGATTCTCATAAAGTGGGAAAGGAAGGACAGTTCTCAAGAACCGCCGGTTCCGGGCGGTTCCAGTTCGGTTCCGGGCGGTCCAAGCGGATCCTAGTTCTTTTGCACACCCCTACTTTTTACTTTTACTTACCTTTGCTAGCCTGTATTATTCCCTTGTTGTGGGGCCATTACTTGGCGCCTCTATTATTGAATCTGTAAAATTCGTCCCTTACTAGATGACCCTCTATTATCGAACTCCAGCCATTCGCCTGCTCTCAGTCCATCTGGATTGCTCCTTTTTCAAATCTCTCATCTCCCGAAAAAATCTATGGATTTCGCGAGTCCTCTTTCAGAACTCGTCAAAAGCTTATGGGGCTTGGCCAGCAAACCTTTGGGCTACATTTGTAATCTGAAAGATAATGTGGAGGCGTTGAACAAAGAAACTAGAGAATTGGAGGCCATGAACGGGGATGTGAAGGTAACGGTGGAACGTGAAGAAGAAGAACCACTCGTGCGGCGTACGAATCAAGTGCAGAACTGGTTAGGCGAAGTGCAAGAATTTAAAGGTGGAGTAGATCAAGTTTTTCAAGAAGCCGGGGAACTGACCAAATCAAATGTCTCATCCGTTGTCTTCCATGGAACTGCTGGTCAAGCTATAAATTGGGAAAAAGAGTTGATCAATTGCTCAATGAAGCGGGAAAGCTCCAACGTAAGAATGGAGAATTTGGCGATTTCACGTCACGTTGCCTCCTCCTCCTGTACATGCGATGCCTATGGACAAGACCATGGGGCTTGATATATCCTTTAAGAAAGTGTGGAAATGGCTCATGGACAAAAAAAAAAAGGAAGTGATTGGATTATATGGAACAGGTGGTGTGGGAAAGACTACCCTCATGAAAAGGATCAACAATGAGCTTTTGAGTGCAAATCGTGAATTTGACGTTATTATATGGGTGGTGGTGTCTAAGCAAATGAATGAAGATAACATTCGAGATACCGATAAGGAAAGACTGAACATTAACGATGAGATGGGAAGATGGTCCAGAGGGTCTCTTTGTTGGAAGTTTTGACCCATAAGAAATTTGTGTTGTTGATTGATGATGTATGGGAAAGGCTAGACCTTTCTGAAATTGGAGTTCCTCGTGCTAGTCTTGAGAACGGATCCAAAGTAGTATTCACAACTCGGTCGAAGCAAGTATGCGACCAAATGAAAGCCGACGAAACATGTAAAGTACAAAGCTTGATGCCCAAAGAAGCTCTGACATTATTCAAGAAGAATGTTGGCAAAGTGCTTGAAAATTGTCCTCAAGAAATTCAAGACCTCGCCAAGGACATTGCCGTAGAGTGTGAAGGGTTGCCACTAGCACTCATTATTGTCGGGCGAGCCATGGCTGGTAAAGATGATCCCCGTGACTGGAGGCATGCACTAACAACATTGAGGCACAAACCGCACAAGCTAAAAGGTATGGTGGAGAAAGTGTTCCACATATTGAAATTTAGCTATGATAATTTAGATGATGCTATTCAGCAGGCTTGCTTCCTTTACTGCTGTCACTTCCCTGAGGATTACCCCATAATAGTGGATGAGCTTATTGAACTCTGGATTGGAGAGGGCTTGTTAGGAAACACTAATAATATATATCGTATGCGGGACCATGGAGCATCTATCTTGGGGGATTTAAAGAGGGCTTGTCTATTGGAAAGTGGGTTTGATTCATTTGAACAACCTACTATAAAGATGCATGACATCATCCGCGACATGGCAACTTGGATCGCTCATGACCACGGGCAAAAGGAGAACAAGTTGTTAGTGATAGAGAATGAAGAAGACATGTCCATGGAGATGATGTCTAAATGGGGGGAAGCGGAAAAAGTATATCTATGGGGAGGATTGATTGGAAATATCAACCAAACACCACCTCTGTGTTCCCAACTCGAAACTTTGTTTGTAAGGCAAACTAATGTGGGGTTCATGCCAAGAGGATTTTTTGAGTCAATGACAGCCTGTTTGAAGGTGCTGGACCTATTCGACAATCAAAAAATAGAATTATTCCTTGAAGAGATTTGTGATCTAATTAATTTACAGTACTTAAACGTGTCGAAGACTCGTATCAGTGAGTTGCCCAAGGAAATCAAGAACTTGACTCGCTTACGGTGGTTGCTACTAGATGATATAAGGAAACCTTTCTTGATTCCGACGGGGGTAATCGCAAGCTTACCGTTGAATGTGTTCAACATGTGGGGATCGGGTCTAGAGAAGGAAGAAGAGGTGGTAGAGGAACTTGGGGGCATGCAAGAGCTGATCGACTTATCTATCGTAGTGTACAAATCTTCATCTGCACTAAAAATATTCCAATCCTTACAAAGATGCATAAGAAGAGTGAAGATCATCGGTTGTGAGAACTTGACGTACATCCCAATAAGTCACTCATTAAAAGGGAGGGTCAATTTATTGCATTTAGAGGTGCTTTATCTAGAATATTGCCATATACTCGTGAAAATGGAGATTACTCAAGGCACGGGACAGGTGCCCAACTACTCTTGCTTCCCTAGTCTCGTTGAAGTTGTAATTACAAAGTGCGGATTTTCAGACTTGTCTTGGCTTGTGCATGCACCGAAACTTCATAAATTGACGGTTTGGAGCAGCTATTCGATAGAGAAAATAATTGGGGATGAAATTGCAGGAAAAGAATTAGCTACTTCGAGACTATTCTCACATCTCAAATTCCTAGATATATCCAAGCTTCCAAAACTAAGGAGTATTTGTGACCACACAATATTTTTCGCTCGAGGGGCACACATCGAGATATGTGATTGCCCCAGTCTCAAAAAGTTGCCATGTGACTCGAGCAACGTAAGGGAAAGCTTCTCGGTCAATGGGCCCGAACGCTGGTGGGCCGAGTTTGAGTGGGATCCCACCGCGCGGGTCACTTTCCAGTGGCAGAATGCGGGATCCGTAGAAGAAGAAATGACATTTGGAGAGGCGGTGCGTAAAATGAATTATGGGTATAACTGGGATTCCACGATTGGATTCCGACCCAGTGGGCCGAGTGAGTGAAGAGAGGTCTTTTCTTCTCGATCAATGGGGACGGACATTGGAGGGCTGAGTTCGAGTGGGACCCAGCCGCCTGACTCACTTCCCAGCGGCCGCGAAATGAGTATCCCGGAGAAGAAATGGCATTTGGGAGAGGCGCTTAGGTGAAATGAAAGATCGCCACTTTTACGAGGCCAAGACTGGACTCCTACCCTCGCGAGCCGAGTAAGTGAGGCTGATATGTGTAAAAGATTATTTAAAAAAGAAGTTTCGTTTGTCTTTCTCTAGCAAAGTATCTCTATCTTTTCATAGCTTCTGATTTGTACTTCATTTGTGTGCGTTTATATATATATATATATATTTAGCTGTTTAGAGTTATCGACTTCCGTCAAATTCTTCCCTCCTTCACTCACCCGCCCCCATGCACGTCTGTTCCTTGAAAACTTAAAGTAAAGCTTTCCAGCATAGTGAAGGTTACTTTAGCTAAGATAAATAACTTTTGTCTACTTTTGGGCTGAGCATTCCCAGCTGCGATGTTTTCCACACAGGTTTCAGCCTCTTTCAACCGTTGATGCATACCGAATTTAACATTTACCTATGGTTGAAGAATGAAATAGATTGAGACACCAATTGGACCATGCAAGGTGGTGAATATCTAACCGTCCTTTTTGTTTTCATTTTGGGATGAATGGTCGTTACGTTTATCTCATCGCTACGATAGCCGAATAGATATAAACTCTCAAACAACTTGGGGATAGGATCGCGTTTTTTTCTCAACTTTAACGTGAGTCTTCATCATTTCTCCATCCATTTGTTTTGATTTAAGGGAATGAATTCAAACAATTTCCACTGGAAAGCCCAAAACCTTACCAAGATAATGTGATTAATTGAGCCAAGACTTTGATTTGCTTATTTTATGGACAAGAAAATTACGTCGCCCTTCTTATTTTCTTCAAGTAAACTAGTTTTCAGGCGTGCACTACAGGTGTACAACTAGTTTTCTCTTGCAAGCTTTGGCGTCTCCTCCAATGCCACTGAGCTCTCAATGCGGTTGCCCGCTAGACGTGCGGCAGCCACCACCACTAACCTATGCGTCAGCCACCGCGCCCTGACATGGTTGATGCCTTGCCGCACCTCTAGCTGCCATTCCCCTAGGGGCCCCGGACCTGGGCTGGGGTCCCCCAAGGCAGGCGACCTCGATTTTTATGTCACGGCCCGATTTGACCACATTTAGCTTGCTCTGGTTGAGCAGGTTCTGGTCATCTGCTGTTGAGTTTAGAGTAGCTGCTTTCGTGTATGGCTGCAGATTCAGCAGCGTCAACGATTTTGCGTGATAAGCTCAGTTGTTCTTGGTGGAATAACTTTGAAGGTCGAAGCCTTGACTCAGTTTTTGCGGATGGGTGGTCCAGGCGGAGGTTGATCCTATGGTAAGAATTACTATTACTGAAGTGGCCAGATTTAATTTCTCCTCTTGATCAATATTGGTAGCGGTATTTTTATCTCCGAATTGAAGGGGTTTTCATAGGAGGCAAATTAAAAAGGTGAGAACCCAGCTAATCAGTAGCTATATTTGTCTATGTTGGAGGAATCGTGGTGGGCTTTCTGTCTGGAATTTTAGGTGTCTTTTAACTTTAGCTGGGTAGTGAGGTTGCTTGAATTTTATGAACTTTGAATTCATATTATTTGACATCTTGGTTCAGTCGATCTCTCAAGAATTCTTGCAAGATAAGCTGAAGTAAGTGGCTATGGATACAGTAGATTATGCCGTGAGGATGACGAATGATCTATTGATTTGGGTATTAATAGCTTAGCCCCATTAGTCGTTAGCTGTATCCTAAGCAATTTGCAGCTTCTTGAAACTGTCTTTGTAAGGGGAAAGTTGATTTTATTGAAACAGTGAGATTGGGATGGCTTGTTGGTGTACTGAATTATATGTCTAGATAGAAGCCCCCAATGGGCAGAATTGTTTATTTTTATAAGCATTGGTGTGGCGGTATGACTTAGTTTTGAATGTTTGAAGTTGGTTGGGTTTTCTTTGATTTACTACTAGCGGAGGGGGCTGAATTTTATCTTGGTCACTTTTCTGGAGTTCTTTTGATATGCTTCTGTTTGAATTACTAAACCGAATCAACATCTGACAAACCTATCTTAGTAATCCGGAAATGGACTGTGATGATTCCTGTAATTGAAAAACTCTATGCTTTGAATACGTACTGACAAAATTGTTCTTGCTTAGATGAACACGTGCTGACAAAATTGTTCTTACTAAAAATTACAAACGGTTTCAAAGAACTGCCACTCAAGATGAACATCTAGTTATCGCCACAAGAGCTGCAACGTCGAAGAAAGGGTTTGTGCAGTTGGTATTTAGGTGCAATCCTTATCTTTAACAACATCAAGGAAATCTGTATACCCCTGAAGAGAATTGTCCCTATTCTTAGATACTGAGTTCATATAAAACCCTGAGGACTTTTGCAGAAAATAATTTGCAAACTTTTGCATCTCTTTTTGGTGGGAAGGCTTTGCATATTTCAAATTAGAAAAATATGACAATTATCTTCTGCACACTGTACCCATGAATAGGCTCATAAGATGGGCTATGCTGTCCATGTGGCAATTATGTACCCATGAATCTGTTTCATGCATGTGTCTTTTTGCTTGCAGACTTGATTTTTGCCCTTGTGAAGATACCTTTTCAGTTATTTAGCTTGTAATCTTCAGTGCAGATTGAGTTGGATTTTGACATTACATTTTGAATCTTATAATGGAAGACATTGTGGCAGGCTTTGAAGGAAGAAGTAATTGTTGACCTTGTTGATTGCTGTTGTTTTTATCAAGAGCGTGTTGTGCTTCTGGTGAATTACACAGCATAAGAACTTCAACAAAAAATAATCATCCAACCTTTTGCAGTCAGATGTTATACCACTAATTGTGCACACTCTACTGACCTTCAGAGATGAGGAACTTCCATGTCTGGGATTGGCCTTGAATGATAGTTTGCAGTGTGCTCTGTCAACATGATAACATTGCCAAAGGTATTCCACTGACCAAACCAGGAGTGACAGAAACTCCAGCTTTGCCGCCTGTGGATGTGAATCGTGAGTTCTGGATCTTACCTTCATTCGTCCCCATTCATCCTGGTTTGTTTTTGCAGATATCTTAATCTTGTCCTTGATGGTATTCTATAGTAGTCCTGTATATTTAATTTTGCGCAGGTATTAAGACAAGGTGTTGGATTAGTTTTCAAATTGAAACAACATGGCATTTTTGCTGCACCAACAAGAATATGGCGTGGGCTTGTTTTTAAAATGGCCACCCTCCCAGAATGCCCATTAAAAGATAGAAAGTTTCAACTTCTGTTTTGTTAATTGCGTTTCTCCTTAGTTTCATGGAGATGTTGTCTGAATTGTACCGTTTTGCATAATGTAGCTAAGATGTATTGCTACTGTTGGATGACTACATGCCCATGTCATATTTGTATGGAAAAAAATTCATCGGTCCAATCACGCCTCTTGTTCCACATTTGAGAGAGAACTTCATACTCATCCCTATGACACGATTTGCTGGAGAAAAGTCCGCCATCTTTGTGCCAAGGCAAGTATCATTACCAGGTCCAAAATATTGATCCAGAATCAGATAGTTTGTGAGTCAGCAAATTTTTAATAAAGTGATTCAAGTTGTTGTTGCAGGAGGATCTCTACTATCCCCATTACTTAGTACAAGATCTGATCTGGGATAGTCTTCACATATTTACAGAGCCTTTTCTCAACTGTTGGCCGTTTAATAAACTTAGAGAGAAGGCTCTTCAGGTGACGATGAAGCACATCCACTATGAAGATGAGAACAGTCGATATATCTCTATTGGATGTGTGGAAAGGGTAATGAGTATAGATTTAAGGAGGAAAGAGAGAGATAACTCAATATTCACACATCATGGGAAAACATCACTGAGTATTTCTTTTGCTTTGGACTCAGACAGGTGTTATGCATGCTTGCTTGCTGGGTAGAGGACCCAGACAGTGACTATTTCAAGAAGCATCTTGCTAGGATACCAGATTACCTTTGGGTTGCTGAAGACGGAATGAAGATGCAGGTTAGTAATAGTGTCACTGAGCTATAATAGAATTGGGCTTAAATTGTACTGATGGATATTTATGCTGCAAATTTGAAAGATGGAAGTCTTCTTATAACAATGAGAAGATTGATTAAGTAAAGTGATATCATCTAGAGGAAAGCTTAGTTTGGCGGTTGGCTAGTTCGTATGCAGAGTTTTGGTAGCCAAGAGTGGGACGCAGGCATCACCATCCAAGCTTTGCTTGCCAGTAACATGACTGAGGAGATAGTGCCAGTATTAGCTAGAGGACACGACTTCATTAAAAAATCTCAGGTTTATCTTTGATTCATGTGAGCTTCTGCTTGACTCCAAACATTCTACTTTCTTTCACTTCCTCGCATAAGCTGAACTGCATAGATCCATTTACAACATTTTAGGTCAAGGAGAATCCTTCTGTTGACTTCAAATACATGTACCATTGTATTTCTAAAGGATCTTGGACATTATGGGATCAAGATCACAGTTGGCAAGTATCTGATTGCACTGCAGAAGCTCTGAAGGTAATACTGCTGTGGATACCTTCACTGCATCCGCAGGTACAATCCAATCCTATATTGCCCGGTTTTTCACTGAATCTGTTATGCTGTATATTCAGTGTTGCTTGCTTTTTTCAATGATGCCACCTGAAATTGTGGGTGACAAGATGGAGCCAGGGAGATTGATGATGCTGTCAACATCTTACTCTCTCAACAAGTGAATATATCATTGTTTTTCTTTCTTGAGCAAGACTTTGAGAAAATTTTTGATCTCAACAAGAAATATAGGCTAAACTTTGTTTGCTCTATGCATTCCAAAATCACGTTGCTATTTAAGTTTTTCTTAGAGTTTCATAACTTTTTTCATATGTCGAAGTGTGATAATAAATTGTAATATGGTCACATCAACCATGGATGTCACTTGTTCCAGAGTAAAAATGGCAGATTGGCAGTATGGGAGCCTGCAGGAGCGCAGGATTGGCTAGAAGTAAGTTACTAAATTTGTAGGAATTTCTTGGTGGTCCTCACTAACTAAGACATGTTTCTTTGTTCATAAATTACTAAATCAAGGCATTCTTTCTCATCATTTATCACTTGCAGTTCCTAAATCCGACAGAGTTCTTAGAGGACGTCGTCATTGAGCATGAATATGTTGAATGCACATCATCAGCTATCCAAGCTTTGGTTTTGTTCAGGAACTTGTATCCTCGTCACAAAAAGGAGGAGATAGTGGATTTTATATCAAATGCTGTACAGTATCTGGAGAGCATGCAAAAGCCAGACGGGTCATGGTATGTTCCTTTTCCATTGGGTAGTTGTGAAGAATTGGGATAAGTCAAGGAAACAACTAGCTAATTGAGCAATCCTTGCAGGTACGGGTGCTGGGGAATTTGTTTTATATACGGATCATGGTTTGCGCTTGGAAGACTAGCAGCTGCTGGCAAGACATATATCAATTGTGCAGCTATGCACAATGGAGTCACCTTTCTTCTACGAACACAGTTGCAGGATGGCAGGTGAGGAGAGAGCAATCTTTCTTGCCCGAGGAAGGTAATTTAGAGAGGGACCTTCAACAGCATGTTCGGCTTTAGTTGTTTTAGTTGCATGCTTTTCTAGGAGCATGAAAATCTTGAATTTTCTAATGACAGATCGGTCGATGTAGGAATACATACCACTTGAAGAAAAGAGATCAAATCTGGTGCATACCGCTTGGACTATGATGGGTCTGATTCACACGGGGCAGGTCAGTGAATGATATTTTTCGTCTGGGTCTCAATCGCATTAACCGTACTTTGGCGATAGTAAAAATCAATATTCTATGTGAAGTTTCTGACTTTGATATTTCATCTGCTATTAGGCGGAGAGGGATCCAACTCCCTGCACCGGGCTGCAAAGCTGCTAATCAATTCACAAATGGAAGACAGAGATTATCCCCAACAGGTTTGTACCTTTCTATCACTTTATCTCATAGAGGTTAATATCTAAGGAAATAAGAGACTGCGCCCCACTGATATCCTTGGAAAGAATTTCCTGAGCACTAATCCATACAACTAGTAGAGCCTAGAGATGATTATTGTCCACGTTAATTATCTCACAAGCAGTTTTGTTTAATTACTCATAACATCATCAGGAACAAATGCAAATAAAAAAGCCTTAATTAGAGAGAGAACTTGATCGATAAGAATTGCCTTACAACAAAACAACATAATCTAAGCATGAACTATGCCTGCCCTTATTCTTAATAGTTAATAGATTTGTGTTGCAGGAAATCACTGGGGTTTTCTTCAGGAATTGCATGTTACACTATGCCGCTTACAGGAACATTTTCCCATTGTGGGCTCTTGCAGAGTATTGTCGGCGGGTTGCTTTACCGTCGAAAGGCCTTTGAAGAAACAGGGCATATCATCACAATTTACAGAGAAAACATAAATTTTATGAGCACAAACGTAATCAAAACCCATATGTGTGGTTTTTGTTGTATGATAGATGTAGATCCGAAGGATTTGTGGTTCTAGGATTGAGGATCCAAGCTAAGACTACGGTGTATCCATATTCATTGTAATAGAATCCAAACTATTGTTGAGATAAATGGAAATGATCAGATACGATGTGGCTGAAGCAATGGAGCATTTATATCAGTTTTTGAATTCCCTTTCTTCTGGTGTTGAGTCAAAATGGTCTGTCATTTTCCCATCTTTCAAAATTGGGACTGATACAAGATTCACGGATATTCGTTCATTTTTATTCTATTGCCGTTCTTTACTGATCTACTCTCTTTTCTCTTTGTCCTCTCGATGATACACGAGACAAGACAATTCATCTAATTATCATTGCATATATACCCATCCGTTCTAAATATGATTCGTATGATGACTGTTTTTATATCCATTAATCAATTATTGCGATTGACTCTCCTATTTATTGGCATTTTGTTGGACTGACTTCAAAACAAGAAAGGTCCCCCTCGGTTCAAGAATATTTCCACAGTTTCCCTTGTAAATTAAGATCGGTGTTTAGAGTAAAGAATTTCATTGATAAGATCTATGCCAGAGCTTAGAATTGGAACTTTCCAGTAATATCTGTGGAATCCAACTGCTTGCTCGCAAGCAGTGAAAGTATGAATTACTTATGTTATTTAAATGAGGATCCTACTTAAATCAGGGAAAGTCTTTATAGGCTTGAGTCAAGTATTGTTTTGTGCTGCTAACCTGCTGGGGAAATTTAAGAATTCTTCTGGGAGAAAACAGAAACTGATGAGCTGCTGTTCTTGGCAAATTGATTGTTCCAGTCCTTGCATTGTTTTCTTAATTACAGGCATGTAGAGATCAAAGTTTACCTAAGATAAAACAAATATAAAGACAGGAGTCATGAAGAATTAAAGGAGATAATTTACATAGTAAATGTTTATGGATTGGATAGATTGTAATTTTCCATGGTTTGTTTTGTCCTGAAGGCTTCCGTGATTCAAATTAAGCGATGATCCTGCCGGATTGTTGTCTGTCACATCAATAAGGCGGACTGCATTTTTTATACATCGAATATGAAACTTATTGCTAACTTCTAGTCCATATATATGTCGGAATTATTAGAGGTAAGTATCATTCTAGGGTAGAACCTAGAATCAAAGAACCAGATGAGTGGGAACCCTGGTTCTAGGTAGGGCTGAGCGCGGTTCCCAGGTTACCCAGGAACCGGAACCGAACCGGAGGAGAGTCCGGTTCGTTTCCCGGTTCCAAGGGGGACCGGTTCCGGTTCCAGTTCCTTTTTTCTAGGAACCAGAACCGGTCCTGGAACCGGAACCGGAACCGGAACCGGTTTCGGAACCGGAACCTATTTCGGAACCGGAACCGGAACCGGTTACTTAGGGCAGAAAAAGCTCGACCTTGGATGTTCTAGTGACTTGTATGTGATGTTCTAGTTGAAGTTTGGCTTTGGCCTCTAAATGAAAGTTGTAAAGGACTTCTTGGAGTATAACATACTCAAATTTGGGACAAAATAAACAAGAATAAGTGGGTGAAATTGTTATTCTTTGGAAAGACTGGATCTGGAGATTTTGGGACCGACCCTTGATGAATGCATGGACTGTAAGGCAAACTTTTTGTCGAAATTTCACTTCTGTTTCTTAACAAAAGTTGTAAAGGACATCCTGAGGTACCACATATCAAAAATTTATAGAAAACAAACAAGAATAGGTAGGTGAAATCGTGGTCGTTTGGAGATGGTTAGATCTGGAATTACGGTACTACGAACAGGGATTTTAACCGTCCACATTTAATTATCTAGGACGAATTTGACTTCGATTTTTTCATGAAGTATCTACCTTATGGTCTTGGCTATCACATAGTCGAATTTCATAATTTTTTAAGGTCATTTGGGTATTTAATCGGAAATGTTTCTAAAACTGTGCAATCTGATGTGTTCGGATCTTGTAAGTTGCAATGCGTGGACTATATCATTTTTTATGAGGTTCTTTTGGAAATGTGTTCTGCATGAAATATCTCTCTTCATGTCTTCCCTACAACATATTTAAATTTCGTAATTTTTGTAGTTCATTTGCCTATTTAACCAAAAAAATTTCAAAAACTGTGCAAGTAGAGAATAGGAAAAGTAAATCGATTTTATCTTTTAATCCAGAACGAATTGGACTATTATTTCTTCATGAAACTTGTACCTCTAGGTCTTAAATACAACGTGTCCAAATTTCATAATTTTCTGAGTTCATTTAAGGGTTTAATCGAAATTGTTTTCAAAACTTGTACCTCTAGACATTCTTGTTCTAGTGGTGTTTTATTTCTACTTTCTAGTTTGCTATTTGTTTTGAAATTTCTAATTATATTCTATTATTGTTGTGTAGTGCGAAGTTAATGTATCAAGATAACATGTCAATGTGAAGTTACCGTGTAGTATACACGTACATTATAGTTTTTTTTTTTGTAACGTGCGTATACGTTAATTTTTTTTTTAGTAACGTGCGTGCACGTTATAGTTTTTTTTGGTAACGTGCGCATACATTATATTTTTTTTGGTAACGTGCGCATATGTTATAGTTTTTTTTTTTTTTTGGTAATGTGCGCACGTTATAGTTTTTTTGGTAACGCGCGCGACGTTATAGTTTTTTTGGTAACGTGCACATACGTTATAGTTCAAATATGAAAATAACAAAAAAAAAAAAAAAAAAAACCTATTGGAACCTGGAACCTAACCGACCCGGAACCTGTGATGTGGTAGGTTCCAGGTTCTCGGTTCACGGGTAGGTTCCAGGTTCCTCATTTTGAGAAACATGTTCGAGAGAGTAGGTTCCAGGTTCCAAACGGAACTGAACCGGAACCTGGAACCGCTCACCCCTAGTTCTAGGTTATAAGATTAAGAAATCTATTTTGATGGGTAGTGGAACCTAGAATTTGGAATAAGTTTTTATGTTTTTCTTTATCTATATCTTCGCATGATCCTGCGATATTTCATAGCATCCAATGATTAGTGTATAATTTAAAACTACTAGTCTAAGTTTCCATCTTATAACTAAAACATTTTCTTTATTAATGTTTCATATTCTTTGTGTGTTTAAATATAAGTTATGCTCAGTGGATAAGGTAATGATTTAACTAATAATATAGGTGGAATTTGGTAGACCTTGGAACTAATCTTGGAATTCCAAGTTCCAAAAAAATGAGGAACCTATTTTAACAAGTACATTTCAAGTTTCTAATGGAACTTGGCTTTGCTTATTCTTAGGAATTATGAGTCAAACGGATGAGAGGAGGACTATGGACAGAAGCTTCTTTTTCCGTTATTTCATGTTTTTATCTGACAATCCTATCAGATCTTATTCCAATGGGTTCTGGCTCTACATCATTTAGCTCAAAACACAGCCGAAGTCCAAAGATGGTTCTAGCTTTATTTCATTTTTCCTTTTAAGATCTGGCCTTGAATCTCTACCTAAAATCCAACCACTCCACAGTCCATTGCTGTTCTAATTAAGAGAAAATGCAGAATTTCAGTTTCGGGATTCGTCAGTTACTTGATCCATAAAAAGCACCATCTTAGGTGACCACAATTCTTACGGCCTGAATGACAAAATTGTTTCTTATAAGGTCGGAGAACATTATCGTCCCAGAGCTGCAAGGAAAATTTGCAGTTGGTGTTTACGCACATCAAGGCTTGTGCCTCCTAGATACCGAGTTTCTCATTGTACTTTTGCAGAAATAACTTTGCAACTTTTGCACCTCTTTTAGGTGCAAAAGCTCTCCATTAATTCAAGTTCAAGGACAATCATATAGTTTAAGAACTAAATTGAATATTTATTAAAAGTTCAAGACCTTATTAAACAAATTAAAAGTTCAAGGATAATATTGCATGTTGAACTAAAACTTAGAGACCACATTGAACAAATCAAAATTCAGAGATTATATTGAACAATTTAAAAATTAGGGATCACATTACATGCTAGATCTAAATTCAAGGACAATTTGAGTCATTTTCCTAATTCTATCTCATGACTTGTGACCACATCACCAATCATGTTCATTGTTCGTGCGAATGAGAAAGTCTATTAATCTTTCTTTTTTTCTTTACATTCATCTTTGTGGATATGATTAATTCTCTACTAGCAACATGACAGAACATGACCTGTAAAACACCAATAAGTCCTGCATTGCAAGAGAAGTTTCATTGAGCGAATCTTAAGTAAACGCTCGCTATTAAATTATTATCAGTTCGTGCAGTTATTCCAAATATTCTTTTTAAAGACATCGTCCGCATGAGTTAGGTAAGGAAGGATCTAGATTTTTTCAAGAGGGCAAACTTAACAAACAATCTTTTTACCAAAAAAAAAAAAAAAAAAAAAAAAACTTAACAAACAATCATATGAATTTTATCGATTCAAGCCATTATTATAGAGCTAGCGAGGTTGATAAGTGTAATAGTGATTACAAATTTTGTTTGTATAGGAAGTATTCTTTCATGATTATACATTGTCTGTTGCGATTCCTAAATGTAGGCGTTAAAGAAGAAACGAGCACTGGGTTCTACGGATACTGCTCTAAAATTTTGGGGGCAAAATTGAAAAAAATTTGGGAACATGAGTATATAATTTGAGAAAAACTCGGTGGAGATGTCTAGCGACTGGTCGATGTCTTGCGGCGCCTCTAGCGTGCTTGCCTACTCTATCATATTGTGGAAGGGACAGCAAATGCAAGTTGATCGAGGAGGGAGGAACAACGGATTTTCACATCCAACAACAATCGTTAATCTCTTCTTTGGAAGAAGACTGCCGGGATCAACTACCTCCCAACCGGTTCATGATGATATTTTACAAGGATTATATGCAAGGTTGAGACAGTGCCACGTATCCAAGCTGAAGATTCTTACACATGTTTTGTCATACCGTGCAAACAGACTAAATTTAAAGTGAGACATCCAATGAAGGACTGACAATTCATATTTTCAAGTCAAATTTAAATTACGCCATGTATTATAGCCATGTATTATAGCGTCATTATAAAATTTTATACTTTTGTTGAAATATTCATTTTTGGATTTGACAATATCTAGTTGTATAAACTTTTCAAAACCCACGACATACTAAGATTTGTCTTTGCTTATTTAAAAAGAAAATTAAAACAAAATGAATATATGGTCATGCTGTAATAGCTATTACTACAAGCCAACACTATAACAGGCAGTCAACCTGTAGTACATTTGTCGTGTGATAGTCATTACTACAATCAAAATGCTGTAAGTTTCGAAGGAGGTTCGATCAAGTACAAGTATAGAGTGTAAATAATAACCACTAAAAAGTAAACCCATCTAGTAATCAAGAGTTGGATATTTGTGTTTATGCGTACTTAAATTGGGATAATGTCAGGTTGAGTCATTATAGAACTTTATATTCATATTGACTTGACAGCATTTATTTGTATACCTGTAAACTCATGTCAAATCTTGTTAGGAGTTCGAATCCTAAGAACAAATATGGTGGCACAGATAAAAGATCAAATAAAATAAAAATTATCCTATCATGAATTCGGAGAGATATTCGAATTGGGACAAGACCGAATAAGTGAGGATAGAATCATGGACAACTTATCCAAGCAATAGGGTTCAATTATCTCACCTAAGCAGAATAAAAAGATATAAAAATGAAGAAGGCAAAACACCCTCTCTCTTTTTCCTAAGCAACCCAACAATGATGCCACTGTCGAAGTCACAAGCAACCACCGCACGATGGACGCCCTCGACCCCGTCGCAGACGTCGCACCTTTCAAGCGACGATTGTGCTAGTGATTGCCGGTGAATGTGTCTTGCCGACACGAAGCTCAAACTCCAACGGCAATTCAAATGGACCCACCCACCGTCCACTTTCATTTCTCCATGAAAGCGAAGGGGACCGGTCTTCGCCTTTAGCAGTTGGCGCTTTAACTGATCCATTGAATGTCAACTTTGAAAATGAAATCCTCCCTGTCCAGTTGATACGTGACACCTGCATGTACCAGTCTATACAATTAATATTAGCCTCTTACTAGTATAACTTATAAAAGCTTGGGATAAGTGCAATAAAAATCCTAAAACTTGTCACGAAAATATAATTAAGTCATAAAATTTGTAAAAAGTTTAATCAAGTCCTAAAACTTGTTAAATTGATTTAATCGAATCCTAAAGTTAACACCGTCAACCTTTTTAACTAAAAATGTTGATATGGCGCGGACATGACATTTAAAATGATTTTTAATTCCACATGTCTTTTTTTTAAAATTTTTTATTTAAATTAGATTTAAAAATTAGAAAAGAAAAGCTAAATTTTATTTAAAAAACAACACATTTTTTTAAAAAAATGGCTAGCTTCCTTCCTGCTACCCATCGCCGGCCCCTCTTGCGATAGGCAACGGCAGCGAGGGAGGAGCTGCTAATTTTATCTTCTTCTTTTTCTAACAATTTTTAAAAATAAATTTTAACTTTTATTTTTAGTTTTTAAATCAATTATTTAATTAAAAATTTTGAATAAAAAATAATTAAAAAAATCCATGTGGAAAATGAAAAAATTATTTAAAATGCCACATCCGCGCCACGCCAGAATTTTCTATTAAAAGGGCTAATGGTGTTAATTTTAGGACTTGATTGCACTTTTTGTAAGTTTTAAAACTCAATTGCATTTTTGTGACAAGTTTTAGGACTTCTATTGCACTTATCCCTAAAAGCTTTAGGCCATATTGAAGAGTTAAGTTTGACACTTGCCATTAACATCCTTTCATTACTTGAAAAAGTTGTTAATTTCAATTGTCATGTGGATTATTATCATTTCTAGAATCAAGAAAATATGCTACAGATTATTTGATTTAAAGGATGGAAAGCGGCAACTAGTGTAAGCAAGCCGGGAAAAAGATTGACACTCGCTATTAACATCCTTTCACTACTTGAAAAAGTTGTTAATTTCAATGTCATGGGAATTATTGTCATTTCTAGAATCAAGATATATGCTACATATTATTTGAGTTAAAAGGGTGGAAAGGGGCAACTAGTATAAGTGACCCTCTTATACGTTACCATAGGAGTTCCATACTTATGACAAAATGTTTAGTTTGAATTAAAGCTATTGCTCATTTTGAGAAAGTATGTCATCACCGTCTCACCACAGTATTAGTGGCAGGAAAGTTGGGGTTATCCTATACCAAGGCATGAATGAACCAATGTTCTTGGAGAACCAAGGCACCTTAAGGCCAATGAGTGATTAGGAGATTTGAACACAACTAGAGGATCTCAAGCCACGTGGGAGTAAGCACTATACATCTAGAGAAACTATAGTGGTGGTGGAGGAACCTTCATTTTACTATTACAAGGTAGTAATTTAAAGTTATTAGCAAAAGATTTAAACGTGACAAAGACTTTTACATATGGTCCCATGAGTTGGTGGCAAAAGATTTAAATGTAATAAACACTATTCTAAGTATCACCAGATAATTTCAACCCACTAAGTTTATATACGCAAATAGGTGTTGTCAAATTTAAAATGAAGGGGTTCGAATAAGAAAAATAAATTAAAGGATTGGCGTCGTCAGCTAAAAATCACAAGAAGAAAGGTCATAAAACCAGTCACCTATAGGGAACCTACTAATGGTAGAATTGATTATACGTACTTACTTCTGCCGTTAGGCTTGTGTCATTATATCGTTGTGGGCATTCCTTTGGTAAAATTCTATAAAGGCATCTTCTACAAGTTGGCTCTCTATTATCAAACTCCACCCATTAGCCCACTTTCCAACCATCTAAACAATCCATTTTTTCCACCTCTTATCTTGGAAAGAATCCATGGATTTCGCAAGTCTTCTTTTAGAACTCGTCAAAATGTTATGGGGCTTGGCTAGCAAACCTTTGAGCTACATTTGCAATCTAAATAATAATGTCACCCTACCACGGAACGAAACCGAAGACTTGAAGGTCAAGGGTGGAGACGTGAAGGTGGAAAGTGAAGAAAGAGGAGGTGCACAATGCACGAAACAAGTGTTGAACTGGTTAGGCAAGGTGCAAAAATTTGAAGTTGGAGTAGATCAAGTTCTTCATAAAGTTGGGAAGCATGACCGAATCAAATGTCTCGGTCATTGCCATCCACAAAATTGTCGATTGAGCTATAAATTGGGAAAAAGAGTCAATCAAATGCTCAATGAAGCAAGATAGCTCCAACAAAAGAAAGGAGAATTTGGCCATTTCACATCACTACTCCCTCCTCCTCCGGTACTCAAGATGCCTATGGGTGAGACCGTGGGCCTTGACATTTCCAAGTTTGATAAAGTTTGGAAATGGCTCATGGATGAAAAAAAGGAGTGATTGTGTTTTATGGAACAGGAAGTATGGGAAGGACCACTCTCATGAAAAGGATCAATGAGGAGCTTTCCAACGCAAATCATGGATTCAAAGTTGTCCTTCGGTTGGTGGTGTCTAGACAAGTGAAAAAAGAAAGCATTCAAGACACCATGAGGAAGAGGCTGCACATTCAAGATGAGAGTTGGGATCGATGGTCCCAGGATGAGAGGGTCCATCATTGTTGTCATGTTTTGACCACAATGAAGTTTGTGTTTTTGATCAATGATACATGGCGAGGGCTGGAACTTTTCAAAAATCAAAGTTCCTCATCTTGGTCCGAAAAACGGATCCAAAGTAGTGTTCACAACTTGGTTGAAGCATTCATGTAACTAAATGGGAGCTCACAAAACCTTAGCAGTACAATGCTTGACACCTGAAGAAGCTCTAAAATTACTCGAGAAGAATGTTAGCAAATCGCTTGTAAATTACCATCAAGAAATTTGAGATCTCACAAAGGACATTGTCGAAGAGTGCAAACGGTTACCATTGTTGGGCAAACCATGGCCAAAAAGACAATCCTCATGAGTGGAGGCATGTTCTAACAACACTAAGAAACAATTCACACAACCTATCAAGTATGGTGGAGGAAGTGTACCACATATTAGAGTTCAATTATAATAGCTTAAATAACTCTACACTTCAAGCTTGCTTCCTTTACTGTTGTCTCTTTAATGAGTATTACCCCATAATAACAGATGATCTCATTGAACTCTAGATTGGAGAAGGCTTGCTAGGAGCCACTGATGATAAATGTTGTATGTGTTACAAATGAGAGTCTATCTTGGGAGATTTAAAGAGGGATTGTCTATTGGAAAATGGACATGGTGATGATGAGCGACGGTATGTAAAGACGCACAATGTCATCTGCAACACGACGACCTGGATCGTTTGTGACCGTGGGCAAAGGGAGAACAAGTTGCTAGTGATGGAGAAAAATGAAGACATATACACAAAGATGATCTCCAAATGGCGAGAAGTAGAGAAAGCATCTCTATGGGGAAAATGGATCATGATATTGACCGAATACCACCCATGTGTTCCTAGCTCAAAACTACTAAACGATGTAGTTGGCCCATTCCTAATTTCAATAGGGGCAATCACAAGCTTGCCATTAAATGTGCTCAACCAATGGAGTTTTCATTTAGTGAAATCGATTCAAGTGAAGGAAGAAGAGATCATAGAGGAACTAAAGCACATGCAACATCTTATCTACTTATCTATCAAAGTAGAGAAAGACCTTGAAAATATTCCAATCCCCGAGCCTACATAGAGGCGTAAGGCTAGTGGGGATCACCAATTGCCATGACTTGACTTGCATCCCAATTAATTACTCACCAATAGGCAACAGCAATTTCTTGCATTTAGAGATCCTCTATCTACGTACTAAAGGAGGTGGAGATTACTCAAGGAATAGGATGAGCACCCAACTGCTCTTGCTTCCAGTCTCATTGAAGTTTGTGTCGAAGGGTGCGAGCTGTCAGACATGTCCTGGCTCAAGCATGCTCCGAAACTCCGAGAACTGATGGTCCAACTGTGCGATTCGATTGAGAAAAATCACGGGGGATGGATTTGCAGCGAAGGAATCGACTACTTTAGGACTATTCTCATGTCTTGAAATCCTACAAATTACAAATCTTCCAAGCCTAACGAGCATTTATGACCAGCCTCTACCTTTTCCTCGGCTGGAATGACTCAACATATATGAGTGCCCCCATCTTGGAAAGTTGCCATTGGACTCGAACAGCGCTCGGGGAAGCTTGAAAGAATTCTATGTGCATCGTGACGGGTGGGACAATTTGGACTAGGACGACGACGCTGCCATTTTCACCGCCAAGGTCACATATTTTAGATGAGGGCTCTCTTTCCTGAAATGGCACTCGGCAACATCAAGTTGGTGTGAGTTTGTCTTGGAAAGAGAACTCTCTTGCTAAATGTTTCACGTGAGAATTCATGTTCATTTAGATTTAGCAGTTCATAAATTACCTCAAAAGTAACAAAAACACGGCATTTCTAAAAGAACATACCCAGACCCAAATAAAAACTCTAGTGCCCTGTGCATAGCCCACCGCGCCCTGACATGGTCGATGTCTTGCGGTGCCTCCAGCTACCGGAATCGTCGGACTCCACCGTCACGCCGCGTCCCCGATCCATCCATCTCTCTCTCGCCTCCCAAGCCTCGATGCAAACAAGGCCAGCAGGGCAACTCGCTTTAGTGGTGGCCCCAAACTCGGGCCAGGGTTTCCCGTGGCGGGCAACCTCCCATTCGATGTCGCGGCCCAATTTCGAAGACACCCACGTACACACGGAGAAGGTCGAGAATGAAAAGAGGGGATAGGACAAAGAAAAGAAAATGGATAAAGAGGTGGATCAACTTTTTAAAGGGTTAAAGTACAATTAAATTTGATTTCGTAATTTTCCTAAGGGATCTCGCTTCTTCTCCACGAAGCGCGTGTGCCTAATATATCATGCGGTGGACGGGAACAGCAAATACAAGAAGGATTGGCATCCAACGACAATCGTTAATCTATACTTTGGAAGAAGATTCGCGGGTGCAACTACCTCCAACCGTTTGAAGATGATATTTTATGCGAGATTATATTTAAAGGTCGAGACAGCGCCATGTGTCCATACTGAAGATTTTTCCACTTGGTACGTCATACCGTGCACCAAATGAATTGGAAATCAATGCCAATCTGCAGTTGACATGTTTTCTGCTGACGCGTACAAGTTAAAGCATAAATGAATTGTCTGACAATTAGCCCCCAAATTATCCCAGACATTCTCTCGAGAAATTATTAACTGATGATGGTCTACTAAGCCCATCCAAATAAAGCCGTCCTGCCAGTTTTCAGTACAATTTTACAGTAACATTTGTATACGAATACACGATTTTTTTGCATAGAGAATCTTATGAACAGGTGTTCAATTTCTCAGGAACTAATATACCATCACAGGATTATGCTTCATGAATACAATGTTAGTCGATTCTCATATCAAACGCATATCAAATCTCCCATGGAAAGTATTTTGGGTGCAGTAAGTGCAATTGGCCCATTGTCCGTTGGATGTGTGTGGGTCCCCTATGGGGCCACAATACCTATAAATCACATCCACCGGACGTATGTGCTGGTGATGGAGTTGATAATTTCCCATTTGAAAGGGGCTATAAGCAAAATAAGCATTTGGGGAAGGCTGCCAAATCGTATATTGCATAACTAGGATCTGGCTCTATTTATAAGACCCGACCATGCATAAACAAGACTTTAAGTGACAAATCCTACGAAAGGTATTTTCATGCCAGATTTGAATTATGCCATGTACTGTAGCGTCATCGTAATACTTTGTAGCTTAATTGAAATATTATGCTTATGTATTTTGAAATCAAGTCATTCTGGAGCTGATAATATCTTCTTACATAAATTTGTCAAAATCCATGTCACTTGATATTAAATTGACATCCTAAAAATAGTTAGATTTGTCTAGATAGGTCATAGACCCATTTATTAACATAAATTTGATAGATTGAGTTGTTATATTAGTTATTTAGTATATGGGTTTAGAATGGAAAAATCCAAAATAATATGAATGTTAAATGAGTTCACAATATTATTAGACCTAACTCACCTTTATGACTCTCTTCACTCTCTCTTATCCTCACTCGATCTTATGCTCACTTTCCACGCTCTCACCTCAATCCTAGGTATGAGTTTTTCTAGATTTAGTTAAATATGAAAGTGTTTTATCAATATGAATTGGGTACTAGTAATTAAATTTGTATTGCATGGAAATGGGTGAAAACTAGTTAAATGAGTCGATTTGGGTCAAACCATTTTGGCTCAACCCACCTGTTTAACGGGTCTAAGACTAGTCTTGCCTACTTAAAGGAAATTAAAACAAAATGAATATATGGTCACACTATAATAGCTATTACCACAAGCAAACATTGTAATTGGCAATCAACATGTGATAGACCTGTCAGGTAATGGTGATTACTATAATCAAATGTGCTGTAAGCTTTAGAGGAAGTTTGATGAAATACATGTATGGTGTGTGATTAGTAACCACTTACAAGTACATCGATCTAGTAGTCAAGAGTTAGATTTTAGTGTTTACGTGTACGTAAATTCGGATTATGTCACATTAAGTCATTACAAATCTTAAAATTCATATTGAACACATAAATATTATGTCTTTTATGTTCATACCGTTTTGGACTTGGCAACATTTATTTTTAACCTATTAAACCATGTCAATTCATATGTCAATTGGTGTTAGGAGTTCAGATCCCAAAAGTAGGTATCGTAGATCGGATAAAAGATTAGATAGAAGAAAAATTATTCTATCGTGAGTTTGGAGATGTATTCAGATTGGGATTAGCCCAAATAAGTCATGATAGAATCTTGGACAACCTATCCAAGCAATAGTGGTCAATTATCTCACTCAAGTGGAATATCGCACGATGGTCATGGTGGGCCCTATTGTAAACGTCACACATTTCGAACGACCATCATGGTACCCCTCTCCATGTTTTTGGATTGTAGGGGTGGTCAATCACCACCACGGTACATGAGACAATTTCTGTTGAGGTTCATGTATAAAGTGGATTAAGGAAGTATTGCGTGAGATTAATTTATTGTATTGTAAAGCAATTAATACATCTCGACTGGCTTATAACTCACCAATTTTAAACTTTTAGATAATTGTGGTCCAACTAAATATATTGATAAGCCATAACTTAAACTTTACTATGACAATCTCCTTATATGAAGGCATCATTCTTCTACTGCGTGTCCTAACAATGTCATGATGGTTGGCATTAATACCCAACCATCACGATGGTCACAGTGGATACGCAACCACAATGGTGAAATTGATAACAAGTGGGTAGACCACCGAGACTACGGTGATCCTTCATCCACCATTTGCCCTTTAGTTTTCTTCTGTCTTTACCATTTTAAGTAGCTACTTTTTTTTGAACAGAAAGTAGCTACTTGAAATGTTATTATTTATGTTTTTGGCTATATACATCTAGGACATGGTAGATAGTTTAATCGAACAAATGATGGGACTTCTTATTTTATCTTAATCAATCAAATCTTATCTTTAAAAGGCAACTCTAAAACTTAAAAAACAAAAAACAAAAAACAAAAAAAAAGAGAGAATATACGAAGGGGGATGAGATATGCTCTTGCCGACACAAAGCTCAAACTTCAATGGCCATTCCAATGGACCCGCCCACCGTCCACTTTTACGTCTCCATGAAAGCAAAGGACCCGTCTTCGCCTTTCGTGTCTTGGGGGTGCTTTAACGTATCCAATGAATGCGAAAGTCTTGAAAGCGAAATCCTCCCTGTCCAGTTGATATCTCACCCGATACCAGCTGCCCTGTTTAAAACCCGACTGCACTCCGTTCACATTTCTCGGATCTCAGATGCACCTTTCACACTGTAATTCGCGTTGGTCTACAAGAAAGTCGAGGTTGTTTTATCCACTCATTTTTTGTGGCATTGAATAGTGAACACCATTTTTTCAGCGTTGATGGAGGGTAGAACTGACTGGTCATACATGCTATGGCGACGGATCCGAGGGGCAGGTTAGGATAACTTTACAAGACTTATCCCCCCCACCGCCCAGTGTACTTTCTATTTACGTGACCTAGAAGATGCTTTTGACAACACCTTGAGAATAGATCTCGAACCAAAACTATATTTGAAATCATAAACTGACGGTATGTTCTTTATCTATTATTGTTATAGTGACATTGAAAGTTTGACAGAATTTGTTGAGTGAGGACTGACTAATAATTGTGATGCCTATATTTTGAAATGATAAACCGACGTTGCCCGGCAAGTCTACAGGTGTTATTACAGGAGTTTTATCATGCCTGCGACAAATATTGAAGTAAAAATAGAAAGGGAAAAAATAATAATGTTTGCAGTGCAAAATCTAGTACAAATCAATATGAAGATAACAAATCAAACAAAGTATCAACGAATTGATCATTTAGAGATATTTTCTGATTTGTCTTTTATTCAATTTATCTTTTATCTTAACTTTCACCATAATTGTTATTTCAATAACAAAATGCTTGGTTTAAGTCATAACTCTTGCTCATTTTGAGCAAACCCATCACCTTCGTCCCCATTATAGTGCTAGTGAGATCTGAATAAGAATCATCTTATATCATGGCCAATCCAATGCTTCAAAGAAACTATGGGATTCAAACATATGATTAGAGGATTTCAAACCATTTGAGAGTATGCTCTACTCCACTAGACCAACCACCATCATGGTAAATGAACCTTTATGTCACTATACAGGGTAGTCAATCAAAGTCGATGGGAAAAGATTTGAACATCGCAAAGATTTTTAAACGTAAGGTACTATTTGTTGATTGCGAGTCCTGAATCCAATATGTTCTTCACCAGATTTTGAGTGAAAATATGTAGGAATGACTTAAACGGTGGTTAGAGAAAAGCGTGAGAAGTAGGATCTATAAGGCAAAATAAAATAAAGGGGCCTGTCGTGAAAACTCTTTAAAGTGTAGGGATTTGAAATGTGATCTTTTCTTTTCTGCCTCTTTTGCAATAAGTAGAAAATAATATAAGAAAACTATATAGTTCCCCAATCACTAAATAGTACGTGCAAGCCAGGACCAAAAAGTTTTGCAAGGATAGCCACAAAAATTGAGATATTTGTCACGTCAGCCACTGATCCTGTCAAACCAAACACAAAATTGGAGGGGCCCTCTACTTTGGATATAGATAAGTGGGACCCAATAATAATGGGATCTTGACATATACTAATCTGTTTATAGGTAATGTATTTTTAATAGGGGTGAGCATCGATTTAAAACTAGCCTAACCCTATCGATTTTAGTTCGAGTTCCTAGATAAATTAGGTCAGTTTTAGTCTTGGGATTCTTAGATCAACACTGTACGGATTGATCATCGGTCTAAGTGTTTAAGGTTGGTTTAACCCGAATTAACCCTAACACTATATATATCTAATATATTAGTTATAATTTTTTATATAAGAAAATTTTAAAATAAACAGCATTAACAACATTAAACAATTTATTAATGAGAAGTTCAAGTAATTTTACATTGTTATTTAATAACTTAGATTTTTAATGTCTTTTATGACATCAACAACCATAATTTATAAATGAAGAAAATGTTTTTGTGAAGAGTCCTTGTGTCCAAAAGAACATAAATAGCTCCTCACGGTATCCTCATCCAATACTCGTTTTCTTCTATCTTATTTGTCTTCTTAGTTTTCAATTTGTCTAAATCGAAAGAAACAATTTCTTCGCTCACCACTTGCCTCGATCGCTTTGGATTACTCATGCTGCTTGCCGCCCAATGCTCAACGCTCGCCGCTCACCTGTCTTAGCTAACCTCGCTCGTCATCAAACTTATTGGGTCGGTCTGGTCATCGGTGACATTTTCAGGGAGTGCAAAAAATTGAAATAAAAAATTATTGGTTGACCCTAGAAACAAACTAAACTCATTGAGTTTGTCCGGTCCTCGATTGCCTTTTCAAGAGTACAAAAATAAAATAAAAAATTTATCGGTTGGTCTTGGATTAATCCTGGAACCAGACCGATCCTCGGTTCCAAGCTTAATAGGATTGATCCTCGGTTCCAAAAATTGAGGACTAGTACTGTGTGGGTTGATCCTAGGGTTAGGGGGTTGATCCTAGGGTTAGGGAGTGGATCGGCTCAATTTGGACCATGCTTGTCCCTACTTTTTAATCACATGCCAGTTTTTTCCTTTTTTTTTTGGAAATGGTCCTAATGTTTATACCAAATATGTGGAATGATACCCGTTTGTCTACTGAGGAAAACCTAACAATTTTCACGATTAAACAATCATCTGTTATATGTAATTATTAATTTATTTTTTATTCATGTCCACCTTCTGAGCACCACCAGAAAATTTCAACCCATTGATTTCATATGCATATAGGTGTCACCACTTGCCAGATCTGAAATGAAGGGGTTTCAACCGAATCAAACGAATAAATAAAATAGATGGTGTCGGCAAGTGATCATCGACAGAACAAAGGGCATAAAACTGTTCACATGGGAGGGAGCTACTAACCGTCCTAAAGATTTCAATGGCGCAGTCAGATATTTGAGTTGATTTAGATTTGTGCTGGACCAAGATAAATTTTAAAAGCAAATAAATTTAGAGGTCGATCGGCATTAAGAAACAGATTTGTCAAGTAAAATGTGAACTAGATAATTGATCGTGTGCTAGGAACATATTCCTACTATTCCACATGTTAGTATACGTAGACAAGATGTTAGTAAATGCATTGATGGAGCATATACAGACCAGCTGTGCTATCTAGCTAAATTAGGGCTTTGCCCCGAGAAATTCATATGGATATGAAGCCATGCGCCTTATCAATCTAAGAGTACAGCAGGAGAAGAACAATAAAAAAAAATGGAATTGCAATGATGGAAAATTTAACGTATTCTGTTATTCTTAAAGCATTTAAAAGGAGAAAATCCCTTTGCAAAAATGAAAATTAAGTCGGTATGAAATCATGAACGACGCGTTAAGTAAAGTATGTTTTTTCTTGATTGAAAACCCTATCATTAGATCTTCAATCAATAGTGTATGCAGAGCACGCTCATGCGATTGGGTTCCTTAATTAATAAGTCACAACCACCCACCTACACCATGATGAAGCCTCATCTTGAGCTTTAGACTCCTACGGTTGCATTATAAAAGTTAATGAATCTTTCATTTCAAGCTTAAGGCGGGAAGAAGAAATTATCAGAGAAATTGACGGAAAAAGATAAGAACACCGGAGATATGTGTGCTTCTGTGAAAGCATCGATTGCTTTTAACTCAAATTAGGAAACTACTCAAATTAGAAAACCTATTTGGATGGATTTTTTTTTTTTTTTTATGAATTCAAACCGGAGAGATACTTTCAACACATTACATTAAATGTTCACAAGATTACAATGTTCTCAAGATTTTTCACCATTTCCCATTTCATCTCACAAAAACTATCCACTAAATAATTTGTATTCAAAATAGGAAACGATTTCTACAAAAGTTACTCAAATTAAAAAACCTACATAAACTAAGAAACTTAGTTGGCTTGAAATTCTTTTACGGGCTCAAACTCAAGACATATTTTCAACTAGTTACATCAAATACCACAATATTGAAATGTTATCTAGATTTTCACTGTTTCCCCTTTCAACTTAGGAAGATTATTTGCCAAATAATTTGTGTCCAAAAGACGAAACTCCCTTCGGGAGAGCTACTAAAACTAGAAAATTAATCAAACTAAAACCACAAGATTGGAATGTATTTCTCTACAAACTCAAACTCGAGACATATTCTCAACATGTTACATTAAATATTTATAAGATTCGCATATTCTCAAGATTTTTCATTGTTTTCCTTTTCTAAGTCAAAAAGAAATCGTTAGCAAAATATTTTGTATCAAGAATAGGAAATTCCTTGAATAAAAAACCATTCAAAACATATTCTCAACACGTTACATTAAATATTTAACCAAATTGGAAGGTCCTTAAGATTTTCACTTTTTCCGTTGCAACTCATAAAAATTATTTGCCAAATAAATATTCATCTATTCAAAATTTTCTTTCAACTCCAACACCAAAAAAAAAAAAAAAGCGTATCCCCTATTTCTTTTTTCTGGCTTGACATTCAAACAACGGCTTTATCAAAAGAAGATAAAGATGCATCGAATCGAACCTCACCAACCTATCCTGACCGTCCATCACGCATTTAAAGCCTCCCACGTTGGCTCGATTGGATGTGAGGCTTTGCATGTGCCAACTCTCCCTATAAATACATCCCTCCCTCTCAAACAATCTCACAGCATTCACCATACACTTCAGCTATCAAGAGTCCTTTCCCTGATCCATCGTCAATTCTAGCATCCCACAAAGAACAACCGCCAACCATGGCCGAAGGACACCGCCACCACCTCTTCCACCACAAGAAGGAGGATGAGCAACCCGTTGAGGCTGTCAACTACTCCGAGACCGCCTACGGCAGTGAGACCACCTACGGCAGTGGCCCTGGCAGTGAAACCACCTACGGCAGTGGCCCTGGCAGTGAAACCACCTACGGCAGTGGCCCTGGCAGTGGCCCTGATAGCGCTTACGGCGGTGGCCCTGCCTACGGCAGTGGCCCTGATAGTGCTTATGCTGAGACCACCCAAGTGACCTCCGTCACGGAGCCTGAGGTCGATTACAAGAAGGAGGAGAAGCACCACAAGCACCTCGAAGAAGTCGGCGGGCTCGGTGCAGTCGCTGCTGGCGCTTATGCTTTGGTAATGATTATCATCTTCTTCTCAATCCTTGCAATTATTTTCCATTTTATATATAGATAAAATTCGCATCTCCACTTTATTGACTTGAATCACCATGTTGATCACAAACATTGGACGCCAAGGATCTCAATTACTCTAAGATATTCCAATTGAACATCATGGCATGCCATGCAACGGATCATCCTTATAAATGAACAATTGTTTGAATTCATTCAATTTCCTTCACCAATCAACTAGAGGAGTAAGATTTCCCCACGATTGGCTTAAAAAAAAAAAAAACATAGTTGTAATTCATAACAGTATTTATATGACTAAAAACTCCTGCTCAAGGTGAACAAATGAACCTTTTTTTTTTTTTTTTGGGTTGAACTTATACTGTACTTAGAGCATATTTTTAGAAAATGTAAACGTGGTAGAGAGATCTTTTTTTCTTCTTTACCTTGACTCATCTTGTTTCATTCATACAATTCCTAATCAATGATGCGCAAATTGCAGTATGAGAAGCATGAGGCCAAGAAGGACCCAGAGCACGCCCACAGGCACAAGATAGAGGAGGAAGTGGCCGCCGCCGCTGCTGTCGGGTCCGGTGGGTTCGCCTTCCATGAGCACCACGAGAAGAAGGAGACCAAGGAAGAAGATGAAGAGGCTCATGGCAAGAAGCACCACCATCTCTTCTAAGCTGCGGACGACCTCCGCCTCTCTCTCTCTCTCTCTTATTGCTCTGTGTCTTGTTTATGTAATTTTTATTTCCCTAACCAAGTACGCTACGAGCAAAAGAGACCGCCCTCGATCGCCCCCGTACTTGGAGGAGAGGGCGGCTTCTGGGATGTTGGATCCGATGTTTGTTAATGCTTCCTGAGAGAGAGTGACTATATGTGTGTGTGTTTGGGCTTTGTCTGGTACCAGTTGTATCTTGGGTTTCTTCTAATAAAGTTATCTTCTCATGATCCGATACTCCTGATACTTTTCCCTTTCATTATTTAGACTATACCCAATTCTATTTTTAGGAGCCAACCCCTCGTTAATTGTAAATTACTGAGAAACGCGTCGCGACAATCCATCAAGAATGACATCCGATCGCTTTATAAAAAGATTTATTGATAACTAAAAATAATATGAAAAGCTGGATTAGCAAAGGTACCTCACATTTTATTTTTATTTTTTTGGAATTGATGTTGTTTTGTGTCGCTAACATGAGGACACGTATAAATTAGCAAATTATTCGAATAATAGCCCATCACGATATCTTCACTGTGACGCCACGAAACACATTGACATTGTCCCCTACTTTGGCTGGTATCATGTGAGCACCTGTATGGAAAAGATGTGGGTGCATGTCATTATCATCATCCATTATTGTGATTTTTTGGCTAAATCAAGCGCCGGGTCATGCGAGACATGATCTCACCCAAAACCCGGTTTTTCTTTTCAAACATGGCGAAGTCAATTAATTGCGATTCGGTCTGAAATGAACTCGCAAAATGACGAAATTGACTATGTTCTCCCAAATGGACGGTATCTGATGACTCGCCCATTTATATATCTTTAGAAAAGGTCCACTGAAGTGCCTTTAATTCCACAAAGGTAATACCTCTGACCTCATATGAGAAGTTTGTCAATAACAATGTTAACATCTGAGGGACTTGACTCCAACCTCTTTTTGTTTTTTTATATGTAACTTAGCTCCTTAATGTTTGTATATATTTTTACTTATACTTTATGATGTGCATGAGATTAATCGGAGTCCGAACGTTTCAGGATAATCCCAATTACTTATAAAAAGAATTAGTCGAGTCGGAAGATTGTCAAGACTTTCATTGCCAGAAAATCCAATTACGGTCGCGATGTAATCCTTTTGAGGGTAAGTTCAAACATGGTAATTCCTCGTAAAATATTTAATATCGTGATGGATTAATTAATAGGAAAGATTCATGATTAATTGCTGATCGAGAGGCTGAGAAATCGCACAACTCCTTGCACTCGGCTTATTTAAAGAAGGAGACGAACTGCATGAATCGGTGGAAGTTGTTCTTACGTTACCAACACAAGAATTCGCGGGAGTTGGTTTGGCGTTACCTTTTTTAGGAAGCAGAAAGAGCGTTGGCAACCCTAATTTTGCGCTATCAATGCAACTGATATTTCTCCAAAAATCACGGTTCGTATAATTTTTTAGTAAGACGGGGGATGGTTGTGAAAGTGACGTGATTATGGGGAAATCGTTACAACGGACAATAATGCGATCGCCATGCTCTAGTTAATTCCTTACGATTAAATGACGTGAGATGTAAATAGTTATTTAGATTCAATCTCCTAGATTCAAGGGGATTGTTGTTACTTTTTTCCCTTTATTTTCTCATTTGTACAAGAAAAATTATCCAAAAAATCGTAAACATATTGCAATTGTACTAATTCAACTTTAAACCCCTTTTGTTATCAATTTAGTCTTGAATATTTTGCATTTGTACCAATTCTGAGGTTCAAAAAAGAAAATAAAAAATAAAAAAATTCTGAAAAATATTAAAATGTTATTGAAAAATGTATGTCAGTGCCAGCCACGCCTTGTAGCACCGTTGGCATCCACGACTGCAATTTCAGGCCAAAATTGCCCGAATATACTAAATTGGCACAAAAGAAAATGGTTTAGAACTCAATTGACCAAAAAAAAAATATTTATAACTGAATTAACACAATTATAACAAATTTAAAAAAAAAAATTTCAGCAATCGAAACTGTTAATGACTACTGATTACTCTCCGTGGAAAGTCCAAAGCAAATGTAAATGCTCCGCAGTATTATTGATGTACGAGAATTTATTTCAAACCCCACTGCGGTTGGCATGGATAGTAGGAAGATGATCACGAGAGCTTTCTCGTCAGCTTGAATGGCAGGTTATGGCTTAGAGAATGTTAGTTGAATCTCACGGAAAAGTATTCTGTTCCCTAGCCATTTTGGCTTCACGATGATTATTAAACATCGCCATGGAAAGTGACTGATCCTTTGGTGCCGCGAAAGACACGCTATGTCCACTTTTATCAAGATCATCCGCCTTCGTTTACTTGGCTTTTCTCGTAAGAACGTGCCTGCTAATAAGGGCTACACGTATAAAGTGCTAATTCGATGAAGATATGATTATCGTGTATATGCCCCAAAATAAGACGTGTGCTTTCCGGCCGGTGGGTATATTTATCTATATCTGCAGCTGTCTTAGAGCTATGAGGAAGATGATAAACAGTTTGATGAGCGGTCAAGTCACAAACTAAGCGACTAGATAAACGCGTTGGCCGAATATGTAAATATATATATAGAAATAAACTTCTTAGCAGTCCTTATCACAAGTGTAAACCCTAACTCGCTAATGACTTTCTGAAATCTGTAAATTACGACGTGTCATGCATCGCAATCGCACGTACGCATAGTTAAATTGCAGCTTAATTATAAAAGAAACGAGCTTAAAAAATGAATTTCTGAACTGAATTGGGTTTTAATCTCTGTATAACACAGGCGCTAAATTATCCCAGAAATATGTTAATTGCAACCGCTTGTTTTTAGCAGCATGGATGTTTTTATTTGCGTGATTCTTCCTAAACATTTCAGTTTACTTCCATTCATTTTCGAGAGGAAGATACACAAAGCCAAGCCTGGTTCGTCTTTAATTTTGTGTCCCCAGAGAGATGCAATGCTCAAAGCATTATGTATCGGGACAACCATGAGAGAAATATTCCTGAAAATGACGATTGAATATGGTTGACATACATTGTTTCTCGTGAGGGGATACATTAAAAGTCCGAGGTCAGATGAAACCAAAAAAGAAAAGCTAAAGTAAAGGAAAGGTGACATCCGATTTCAGTTTTCACATGAAGCAGTAAGGTTTTCAGAATGCTGCCAAGTTCATGGACAGTGACTTCGTTGGTGGTTGAGCCACTTCTCCACCCGGTGGCGCCCCACCATGATTTAGTCCCATCGGAGGGTCGTTTCTACGAGCACTTGAGCCACAAGACTTGAACTGCGATCAATCAGGGTTTAACTTGGGTACTTTTTATTCATATTTATCGAAATAAAAAGGAGAAAACCAACAGTGCGACTGAGCAGGAACGTGTCTTTGTTCTCTGTCGTGTAATCTTCTTCTTGGTTCTTAGATGATTGCATTTCCTTTGTAGATTAATGTAAATGGAGCAGAGATTGGTCAAGCCATTGACGCAATAGTAATAACATGGTTCTATAAAAACGCGCGACTGCAACTGAAGGACAAACCTCGGAAGCCTGACGCTGACCTTGACCTTTTACTAAAAAAAAAAAACAAGCAGACATTATGGGACGCTAGTGTTGAATTTCGACCCGGCAAACCCAAACTTCATGAAAAACAAACCCCCCAAGCCCAACACACTACCTTATTTATGAGAAACAAACTCCATGATGACCCAAATCGCTTGTCCCAAAATCAAATGATCACCCTCCAATGTTTGGAACGCCCTTATTAGGTACCGCCGGCGGCGGTGGGTCCAAGGTTTCGGCGGCATCGCAGTAGCCCTCAAGAATGTCGCCCTCTTCGGTTGTGTACCCTAGCGAAGACAACAGGTTGGGCCAGCACTCGTGCTCGATGGTCCTAATGGCTTGGCAACAACCAGGACCCAAGTAGGTCTCTCCGTTGAGGAAGAACATAATCACCTCGCCGGTACAGGCCTGTAGCTGGAACATCGACTCCCAGCACTGCGGTGAGTCCGACCCATTCTCCGCCACCTTCAGCCGAGTCGCAAGGCTCGCTGGGTTGTGCTCTGGGATGGCTCGGCTAGCTTCGGTCGTAATGGCAAAGTATGAAGATGCGAGTACGAGTAGGAAGATGAAAAGCTTGGGAATTGGAGGCATTTCTTCCCCGACAAATTTGGCAATCGAGTAGAGAGATTACAATGTGTGTATGAATAATATTTTGGTGGAGTTGAACTATTTATAGGTGTACGTTGCATGGAGATGTTACGTTGTATGGGTAAGCAAAAGGGCTCACGGAATTATTATTATAACTATTGGGAATTTGATGAGACGTCATAATTAGGTTTGTCAATTAATGACATTGTAATGCTGGAGCAAAACCTGGAAAAAATTTCTATCTAGAAGAAAATAAATAACAGTTAGGATAAGCACTTTAGAATGCACTGCTTTCAGGAAATATTTAAGTGTATGATTAAGAAACACTTTAAAGAAAATAAAATAAAAATATCATAATGAACAGAAAATTTGGGTGCAAATGGAAGTGATTGCGAATTTAGCACGCAATCAATCATCAGAAAAGTAATTTCTCATTCTTATATGATTGTAAAGACAAAATCTTTCCAAAATATATAAAATTTAGAAAACCCCATTTATTGTAACAAGTAAAAGAGAAGCAAAAGTTGTTATGCCGATCAAATTGTGCGCAATAAAATTACAAACTTAAAAATAAAAATGCGACAGAATCGACATCATGCATTTTTAGGGGAAAAAAAGGCATGAAAAGCATCAATGACTAAATTCTTAAATCTTTTAAGTGGCTGCATAGTGGGTGTTGAATTGAATGCTGAGTAGAAATGATTGAAGAGTTGATTTTAAGATAATTAGAAATTAAATGATGAGATTGGAAGGATTTCCCTAAATTTCTTTTTTGTAGTTTTGACTATTGAGTCCAGTAACGTGACTTCGGATTGGCCGGCCCATGGGCTGACGAGTCCGACCATGTTCACGCCTTCTACAGAGAATTAATGCAGTTTCAATTTCTTTTACTTCGACCGATAAAAAGAAAATGAAAAGGAAAGAAACTGACTTGGATTGTCCGCCACATTTCGGGTCACCTCAAAATACTCTGGGGCTTTTCGTAGAGGTAATACCATAAAATAAAAAAAAATAAAAAACTCTAAACTATACCTATTATGGCACAAATATTGCAAACTTTTGTTTTGTGTCATAAAAATCCTAAACTTACCAATTTGACACATATACCAAAAAGAAAAAAATCATAAAAAAAAAAAACCAAACTTATACCTTAAATGAAACCGAAACAAATGGTATATATGTTATATATATATATAAGTTCGAAAAAAAAGTTACCAATATTTGTCTCACGATGATCAAGTTTAAAATTTTTGGTGACAAAAAGAAAAGTTTTGGGTATTTTTGCTAGAGTAAATATAATTTAGAGTTTTTTTTATGGTATTTGCCCAAAATGCAATAACCAATCTTTGCAGTAGAGATTTGACTATGTACCAGTGGATGGATGTACAATCTCTTTATGCTTATGATAATGTTCGGCCCTTGCATGTAAATGAAAATAAAGTTGATCTCGAATGGACTATGTAATTCCCTTCCATAATGCAGCTTTTCTTGTGACAATAAATATTCATTTGACAAGCTTTCATCACAATTACCAAAGAAAATCATCCTTGTGTGCCACCTTAGAGCTCGTCCGGTCAAGTATCTCTATAATTAAGGAAAATTATTTCAAATTCAAAGATAACACGAAATGAAATCTCTTGACAAAGTCAATCCTTAAAAGAGTTAGTCAAAGTAGTGATCAATTGACATAGTGTTATTTATGAAAGAAATAAAAAGGGCTAATACCCTAAAAAAACCCTAAACTGGTACACTTGTGACAAATTTACCCCAAACTATTTTTTTGACCATGAAAAACCCCAAACCGGTATACCTATGACAAATTTACCCCGACTGACTATAAAAAACCCTAAACTGGTACATTTATGACAAATTTACCCTAAACTAATTTATTCGATTGCAAAAAACCCCCAAAATGGTAAATTTGTGGCAAATATACACTCTGATAAATTGGATTAATACTACAAAAAAATCACAAAAATTATAAAATGTAACAAACGGAGCGTAAACTCCTAAATTGGTATACTAGTCAACTGTCACGTGTCATTTAACTTAATAATTTGATAATAAAATTTAACTAAAACTAATAGAGGGTAAATTTGTCACAAATGTATTAGTTTTGGGTAAATTTGTTAAAGGTATACCGGTTTGGAGTTTTTGATGGTCAAAAAAATAGTTTGGGGTAAATTTGTCACAAGTGTACCAATTTGGGGTTTTTTAGGGTATTAACCCAAATAAAAAAGATAATTGCAAAAGCTCCTCTTGTTGTGTCAATACAAAAATAATTAATATCGACAAGATAAAGTCCCTCTCACATCTTATACAAAAGGCTACGTTCTAGCATTAATTTTGAAGCATACTATGATGGTAGGATGTATGAGTGACCCCGTGATTGGGCTAAGGGAATTACTAGGGTTTGTCAAATCCAAGACCATAGATAAATTAATCAAGACAAGGAGTATATCTCATCTCTTCACTCTGGTTTCTTTAAGTTGGTCAATCTAGGGTTTCGGGTTTCACGAGGAAAACATCAAAAGGTGATTATTAGATTAATTAAGTCGGGCGAACGCATGATTTTGATCCCTAATCTAATTTTATGTTCACGTGTCGCAAAGATCCAAGCTCTTTCTTGGTGTTTACGGTGGTTGTTTAGTCTCTTGGATGCTAAGCAACACAACCCATTTTGGTCCTTGTGTAAATGAGTGTTCGATTTGATTTCAATATTTCAGTAATCGATGTACTTGCTTTTTCTTAGTAGCTAATCCTAGTTGCTTCACGAGAGCAATCTCGTAATTGGCATTTTTTTTTCTATTTTGCCTTTTTTTGGGAGGCGACTGGGAATTCGACACGTTTCATATGGTGGAGGACATTCAATGGTGGGTCATTATTTTTCCTTATGAAAGAATCCAGGAGATTGCCTTGCCCTACCTTGCATCGATGGAGGATAATGTCTTTCCTCTCCAGCCTATGAAGTTCTCATTGCGCTTCTTCTTCATCTTTAAGCTATGCCTAGGGTTCTCAAATTAGAAGTTTAACTCAAAAATTAAGAATCAAAAGCGACCCTAAACATAACTCAAGGAACACAAACAGCCGCCTTAGGAAAAAAAATGAAAGATCACTTGTGAATGCAATTTATATGCTAAAGAAAATGTGTGTTGAAATTTGTTGTGACTTTGATGATCTTTTTGCTAAGTACTAATTTAATCATAGATTTTCTTTGTTAGGTCCAACTAATGAACTAAGCTTTACTTCTACACGAGCATAGGCCTCCTAAAAGAAAGTAGACTGAAAATAGGAAATCATCACTCGTGAAAGAAAACTAGGAACTCGGATTGGCTAATTATGCAGAAAACAAAACTTCCCTTTTATGTATTTTGGACTATATTTTCTTCCATTCATACATAACCACTAATCAACATCTATTTTAAAACTGTGATTGTCTTGTATTCAATTTGAAGTGATTTCGCTACCATTCTAGATCCCATTTGCTGTGTTTCTCATTCCTCTTTTTCACACTTCTATGGCATCCATTTTTTGTTTTTCAATAAAAAGTAACACTTCATATTGGGTTCTCCAATTTGATTAACCATTGTACAAGTAACATCTCATGTTCATAAAGATTATAAATTTCTAATTCTTTTCTCGAATTATATTTAACAATATATGCTTCCATAAAATCAGGGTTGCGCGTGGTTTTCAACTCGCTGACATGTCCGGACAAATCATGTGATGCTAGCTTCTTCTCAAGGAACTTTTATTCCATTTTGTCTGCCATCTTCAATTAACAATGCCTAGAGAGGTATTATATAATAGCAGAAAGCCCTAGACATCACCTACTTTCGGACCGCCGCCGCACCATGAGGTGCCGCCACTCAGGCACAGCGGCGGGTGCACCGCTACCGCCCGCCCTGCTAATGTAAAACTCTTACGGACCCCACCGGAAGTACAACAGACATTCCGAACCTCGAAGCACAGACAAAAGCACAAGTGCACGTGGATGTAAGATTCAGACAAAGCGATACGGTCGTTAATACTGTAAGAACGAACAACTGTACATGTCTACACTACACTACAGTCGCAGAGCTCTCTCTCTCTCTCTCTCTCTCTTCTGGTTTGTCTCTGTCCTTACCTCGTCCTCATTATGTCATGGTGTTCAATTTTCAATTTCCTCCCCCCGCCTTTTTTTAAGTTACGGTTAGATTCTCCCTCCCTCTCCATCAGCTTGAAAGCTCGTGTCATTGGTCTCGACTCGAGACCACTGAGACTGCAGAGAGAGAAGACCATTTGTACGTAGGTCCTTAAACAGGCCCCCCCTCTCTCTTAAGGGAAAGAATCAGTCGTCTACTGTCATGCTGCATTTTTATTAAAATTACCTTTTGAATTTCTAAAATGCATTTAACAAGATTTAACAAATGTACGCAGACACTCATTAACATTCCAAAACCACCCTTTTTATACTATTTTAATTCATCTACATTTGGTTGCTTTCTCTCTCTTGGTGAGTACAGAGCCTCTGGTTGGTTTCTGGGCCATTTCTATATTATGGGGTTGTTGCTTCTTGTAATGGGTGCCTCGGTGAGAGAGAGAGAGAGAACTTAAAGCTGTGATTTTAAGGTGTTCCGAGTGATAAAGGGAAGAGGGCAATAGGTTTTGATAATGCCTAAGCAGAAGTAAAGCTCTTGGGTTTCCAAAGCTGCGGGCTTTTTGTGAGTTGAAGTGTGTTGCGCTTATGGATACAGGAAGGCTTGTGACTGGTTCTCACAACAGGAATGAGATTATTCTCATCAATGCAGATGAAGTTGGACGTGTAAGTCCCTTAAAGATTTCTTCTTTTTGCCTTGCCGCTGGACTAGATACCTCGGAAGTGACTTCTCTCTCTCTCTCTCTTATGGTGGGAGTTTTTCTGGTCCACTAATTGTTCCTCCCCTCCTTTCTGGTGCTTCTTCTGAAACTCATTCGCTCTGTTGGAGTTTCATACACTACCCATTTACTACAATTTTTTTCCCCATAACAGCATATGCATTTGCTTTCCTTTTATCTTCTTCATTTGTTCCTGTATTGCTTCCTTCTACAAGTTTAGGTTCAGTAACAGTCACTGAGACATACCCTGCATTTTTCTTGATTTCCCGTCTGGTTATTGTGTCAATGTAGACCCATGGCCTATTTCTTACTACAGCTTCGGAAAATTTCTGCATGGTCACATATATGTGGAGCTTCTATCCACCAATCCATTGAATTGATTTGCTGAGGCGGCTTGGGACGCTTCCTGTTTATCTCGAATTCTCAACCTTTATTATCATTCCATTTGCAGGTGACTTGCGTTAAACATCTAAGTGGGAAAATTTGCCAGATCTGTGCGGATGAGATAGAGATAACAGGGGATGGAGAGCCATTTGTTGCTTGCAATGAGTGTGCATTCCCTGTTTGTAGACATTGCTATGAGTACGAAAGGAGTGAGGGAACTCAAGCATGCCCTCATTGCAAAACTCGATATAAGCGTATTAAAGGTTGCCATCTCTCCCTATCATTTCTATACCTAGTCTACACTAATTCAATCCCAGTTCTACCACTGCCATGGAAAAAATTTTATCTGCTTAACAAGCTCTACATCATGTTTTCGCTTGATGTTCCTTATTTTTTGTATAGCTATTTCAATGAACATATTTGTAGTAATTGCCAAATTTAGGGAGTCCGAGAGTTGAGGGCGATGAAGAAGAAGAAAATACAGATGATTTGGAGCATGAGTTCGATATTGGAGAGAGTGGAAGAGGGAACCTGTACTGCTTGGCTGAGGGCATGCCATCCACTCACCTTAACTTTGGGCCCAACTTGCAAACGCATGCTCCTGGCTTCACTACACCATCAGAGCTGGACGCATCTTCTGTTGTTCCTGAAATTCCGTTATTAACCTATGGTCAAGAGGTGAATGACAGTGACAAACTCGGTTTTCTTCTTCATTATGTGTCTTTTGATCTAAAGAGCTGCTGTGTGTTTCCACAGAATGTTGGGATTTCCTTTAATAAGCATGCTTTGATTATTCCACCATTAATGGGTCAAGGAAGACGGATTCATCCAATGCCCAATTCTGATTCTTCTGTGCCATGTAATTTGTTTTCCAATTTATCGGTGGACATTCTTGTTCATTTGCAGCTTATGATGTTTTCTAGGCTGGTTTCTTCCTGCTTAACACAGAGCTGACGCTTTGTTTCAGTGCCACCAAGAGCTTTGGATCCAAAGAAAGATTCAGCAGTCTATGGATATGGAACCGTGGCATGGAAGGAACGGATGGAAGAGTGGAAGAAGAAGCAAAATGAAAGACTTCAGGTTGTTAAGCATGATAGAGGAAGCAATGGACAGGAACCAGATGATGCTGATTTGCCCACGTACGTTCCTTTCCAATGTGTGCTTTTCCTATTCATGTTTCTACATGTTCAAATTTGCCTTAAGCTTTTAAAAAACCACCGTGGTATCTTTTGCTTAGTTTGATGTACACGAGATCTATATTCCATGTCTCAACACGTGAATGAGTTCCAAAAGCCCAAACTAGGCTACAATAAGCTACATATTGATGCTAAGCCATCTTTACATTTCTCGGTGACACAGCAACACTGGTTGTACAGAATTTAGCATCTCAGTTAACTTCTATAACCAAGTTAATGTGCAAATAGATGCTCATTACTTTTATGTTTCAAATCCAAAGAGGGAGGTGTTGATGCTGTATCCTGCTGTGGCCATTATTTCATCTCTGTGTGAAACTTACCATCAGTGCTTCAACAGAGAAAGCCCATGGATTCTATCTTATACATTTTAGAGATTTGCTTGATCATGTTTAACTTGTTGGTCAGGTTGATAAAAACGGTGGTACTTCTCTATTGTTGAATGAACTTTCCAATGTCCATCCAAGTGTCCTATCTATGAAATTTGTGAAACAGCTCAATGCTAAGAAAGAATTCGATAATTCCTTTCCCATTTTTTCAGTAACCGAGACATACTCTTTATTTAATTGGCAGGATGGATGAGGGAAGACAGCCTCTCTCAAGGAAGTTACCAATTCCTTCCAGCAAGATCAGTCCTTACAGATTGATAATTATTCTGCGGCTTGTGATCCTTGGATTGTTCTTTCACTATCGAATTCTTCACCCCGTGAATGATGCATATGGATTGTGGCTTACATCAGTGATATGCGAAATCTGGTTTGCTATGTCATGGATACTGGATCAGTTTCCAAAATGGTACCCAATTAAACGAGAAACATACCTTGACCGCTTGTCATTGAGGTATTGCACCTTTCCTAATTCATTGTAATTATTCTCTTTTCTCAGCAGGTACTAAATAGAATTTCCTTTCAGGTATGAAAAAGAAGAAAGGCCCTCCAAATTAGCTGACATAGACATATTTGTGAGTACAGTGGATCCCATGAAAGAACCTCCTCTTATAACTGCAAACACTGTTCTGTCCATACTTGCTGTAGATTACCCAGTCGACAAAGTAGCATGCTATGTCTCAGATGACGGGGCAGCGATGCTCACCTTTGAAGCCCTTTCTGAGACATCAGAGTTTGCAATGAAGTGGGTCCCATTCTGTAAGAGATTCAATATTGAGCCTAGGGCCCCAGAATGGTATTTTTCTCAGAAGGTTGACTATTTGAAGGACAAAGTGAATCCTGAATTTGTGAGAGAACGCCGCGACATGAAGGTCTTCAGCTTTTAACCTTTTAAAGTTTGTTGTGTGACTTTTATCTACTCTTGTGTGTGAAAGCCAATGTGGCGTCTTTGCCTTTTACATAATCAAGGAGACTGCTCGTTTCTAGATGTCTTATATTGGCTCTCTCACCTTTATTGTTGCAGAGAGAATATGAAGAGTTCAAAGTTCGGATAAATGGGTTGGTGGCAATGGCACAGAAAGTTCCTGAAGAGGGTTGGACAATGCAGGATGGCACTCCGTGGCCTGGGAACAATGTCAGAGATCATCCTGGAATGATCCAGGTGGATGCTGCTTTCGGGAATTTTTATATTATTTGTGGCATAAGATTTATGAAGTTGGCTTACATTCAGAGAATTTAAAGTCGTTTTCATTTAATCATCTTTATGCAGGTTTTCCTTGGCCAAAATGGTGACCGTGATGTTGAAGGAAATGAATTACCTCGCCTAGTTTATGTCTCTCGCGAGAAGAGACCTGGTTTTGATCATCACAAGAAAGCTGGTGCCATGAATGCTCTGGTATGAATCCCTGTCTACCCGAAGTACCTTTCGAAGTCTGGACTTACTTCTCAGCTGTTTATATCATCTCTCTCAAGTTGCTGAATTACCTACTATTTTATGAGTTGTTAATCAAGGTGCGGGTCTCAGCAGTCATCACAAATGCCCCTTATTTGCTGAACGTGGATTGTGATCATTATATAAACAACAGCAAGGCTCTTCGAGAAGCCATGTGCTTCATGATGGATCCAATTTCGGGCAAGAAGATATGTTATGTGCAATTTCCACAGAGATTTGACGGGATAGATCGTCATGATAGATACTCAAATCGTAATGTAGTATTTTTTGATGTAAGTATATAAATAGGCCTCATTAATATCGTAATGTTCTTTTCCTTTTTTCGGGAAAAAGCAAATCATTCATATATACTTATGTCTATACTGTTGAATCCAGATAAATATGAAGGGTTTGGATGGTATACAAGGACCAATTTATGTCGGAACTGGTTGTGTCTTCCGGAGGCAGGCTTTGTATGGATATGATGCCCCAATAAAAAAGAAACCTCCTGGGAAAACATGTAACTGTTGGCCAAAATGGTGCTGCTTGTGTTGTGGATCTAGAAAAAGAGGTAGGAAAATGAAGTCCAATGAGCAAAAGAAGACATTGAGGAACAGGGAGGCTTCAAAGCAGATTCATGCACTGGAAAATATTGAAGAGGGAATTGAAGGTGCCCATTTTCTATCTAAATTAATCTTTGGACTTGCATGTTGTTCCACTTGTATCAAGTAGTTGATTTTCCAAATATATGATTTATCTGAAATCTTCATTTTTTATGCTGCATTCATTTCTATCATTGTGATTTCACATAGTAGTCTTATGGCACTTGCTTGTTATTTTCTCTCTGAATTTATGATTGAGCGCTTGCTTGTTGTTTTCTCTTTGAATTTATGGTTGAGCGAGCATCGTTCTTATAATAGAAATGGATAGATGCAAAATAATACGTACTTTTTGGAACTATATTTCAGGTATAGACAATGAAAAATCATCACTAATGTCCCGAGTAAAGTTCGAGAAGAAATTCGGTCAATCCCCAGTTTTTATAGCTACAACCCTGATGGAAGAAGGTGGTGTCCCAAAGGGAGCCACTACTGCATCACTTTTGAAAGAAGCCATTCATGTCATTAGCTGTGGTTATGAGGACAAAACGGAATGGGGAAAAGAGGTAAAGATCTTACAATTTCAGCAGAAGTCACTGCTTTTGATACTGTATCGAGATTGTCTACTTTGCATTGCGCTTATTGTCTACTTGTAACTATCCCTTAGGTGGGCTGGATATATGGCTCCGTTACAGAAGATATTCTAACGGGCTTCAAGATGCATTGTCATGGCTGGCGATCTGTTTACTGCATTCCTAAGCGGCCCGCTTTCAAGGGTTCAGCTCCAATAAACCTATCAGATCGCCTGCATCAGGTTCTCCGTTGGGCTCTTGGATCAGTTGAGATCCTTTTGAGCAGGCATTGTCCGATATGGTATGGGTATGGCTGTGGCTTAAAATGGTTAGAGCGGTTTTCTTACATCAACTCGGTCGTCTATCCTTTGACTTCCATTCCCTTGATCGCATATTGTACTCTTCCAGCTGTTTGTCTTCTAACAGGAAAGTTTATTGTCCCTGAGGTAAGTTTCACCACACTTCCAGGAGTTCTGTGCTTGCTCGAGCACTTGATTTTGCTTGATTGCAACAAGACCATTGCTGACTTTACCTTTTCAACATTGTTGCAGATAAGCAACTATGCTAGTCTCATTTTCATGGCACTCTTTATATCTATTGCGGCTACAGGCATCCTTGAGATGCAGTGGGGTGGTGTCGGCATCCACGACTGGTGGAGAAATGAGCAGTTCTGGGTAATTGGTGGGGTCTCATGTCACTTGTTTGCTCTCTTCCAGGGTCTACTAAAAGTTTTGGCTGGAGTCAACACAAATTTCACGGTCACGTCCAAAGCCGGAGATGACGGAGAATTCTCTGAGCTATACCTCTTTAAGTGGACATCACTGTTAATCCCTCCCTTGACTCTGCTCATCCTAAACATAATTGGAGTCATTGTCGGCGTTTCAGATGCCATCAATAATGGCTACGAAACTTGGGGTCCACTGTTTGGTAAACTTCTCTTTGCTTTGTGGGTCATTGTTCATTTGTATCCCTTCCTCAAGGGATTCATGGGAAAACAAGATCGGTTACCTACAATCATAATTGTTTGGGCAATTCTTCTTGCCTCGATTTTAACTCTTTTATGGGTCCGAATAAACCCCTTCATTTCCAAGGACGGCATTGTACTAGAGGTGTGTGGATTGGATTGCGACTAGGATTAGGTGAGCTGGAATGTTGTAGTCGCTAAAAAATTTACCTGTAGAGATTTTGTTGCTGTAATTTACACTTGATTTTGTTCGTTGGTTGAAGACTCGAAGAGGAGGGCACCCTTTTGCAATTGGCGGTGGGATTCATCAATGAGAAGGCTCCTTGAAGGGTGTATGTACAAAAATGGAAAATTGAAAAGAAGAAAGCAAAAGTATGATTTTTGGCAGATGTGGACTTTGAGTTGTGCAAAATCCTCTCGATTGTTTCAGCGTGTTTAGTGTTGCAATGGGGTGGATGAAGCAAGATAGTTTGTAACTCTGGAAAAGTAAAGCTCATAGTGCTACTTGAGAAATGTAGCACTTTTTTCAAGTGATGATCTATCTTTTTATCAATGCTAGCAGGGGCTGCTAAATCATACCGTTTCCACATTTTCCATTGTTTTAATACTCCAATGGGACAAGCGGGATGTTTCTGGAAATATTCTCGCTGCATATGCGAGCTTCTGCATTTGGTTTATATCAGTACTTAAAACTTGTTAGGCACCACGTTCATGTGAACACGGAACACTTGCTGGGTGGATGGACTTGGACATGGAGACGGAAGTGATTATAGCACTGGTCATTAAAATTTGCATGCGGATGTCAAATCTATTTTCAAAAAGCCGCATGCACTGTGCAGTGTGGTGAGGGGATTAACTTTGTTAGTTAAGCTGTGATGATTTTTCCCCATTTTTATTTGACAATTAGGACTCTGCATTCTGCGCTGTTGCATAATATCTTCACGCAAAAGCAAAGATGACAACAATTGAAGCTCGTGGTGTTTTACTTTAATGAAGGGCGTCGTGCCAAAAATCCAACCCAAGCTCACTTTTAGTATGTTCAGCCTGACCCGGAATTTCCGTAGTTCACACAATTGGCTGTTTTCCCGATAAGCTTATGTCTTACAGGAGCAGATTGACTCGATAAAATGGAAATACATCGTTCGCTGTGGTCTCACAACGCATGTCTCATTCTTCATTTCAATTCCTAATTCAATATTTTCGTTGCCGTCACCTTGAGAACTCGGAATGACATTGAAATACATCCCAAGGGGCACTATCACTGGCATAAACTTCAGCACGTTCGTTCTCACTTGTATCAAGGCATGAACACTTAAACCTTGGGCACTCCCATCTTCCAACTTCTCATGATCCATATATTCTGCAATCATGGCAGAGACTTCCCGCTCCATTGACTCTTTCTCGTTCTCGATTGTAAGCTCATTTACAGTTGGGCAGTCAATAATACCATAGTCGTCTGGTGCATCTATTTCTTCATGTTCCATAGCATGGGAGTATTCTGACGTAGCCATGTCCTCAGGATGCTCATCATCGGTGACTCTGAGGACAGCTCCCCTGTCTCCTTTGGTTTTCAACATAGACTTGCTTAAAAAATAATTTGTGCATCCTTGAATTCCACAGTTTGCTCTACAGGATGATCCTCACGATCTTTCAAATCTTCTACAGCAACTACTGGATTTTCCCAACTTTGTGCTCCTTACCTTTACACTACTGGCAATTTTTCCATTTAAATTACTAATTCTCACTTCCTCAGTGTCTGCATCCACTTTACCTTCACTTCCTGAGCTGTCAGCAAAGACAGGGCTCATTGTCAGTATGTCAGCTACTCCACTTGACCCACCAAAGACCTGTTTTCTGCATTGGGAAACAAATCACTAATCCAATATAATCAACAAAGAGAATGTAGGAATTAAGGATTTACATTATGAAATGAACACGTGAATAAGTAAGTACTAACTGTGAATCGATGTATCTCTGATTGAGGAAACCAGAGAGATTTAGGATATTTGCTCCTGTCTTGTTTCTAGATTTAATCGTTTCTAACTTTAAGAGGATTGTAAGTGGCTTTACTTCGTTTCACTCTTGATATGACAATGGCAATTAACACAGCATACAGTGATATGAACAGCAGGTTTGCCAACTAATAATTAGGCAGGAAAACCTTCTGAACAATCTCGCTCATTGTGTAAAATGAAAGAAACGTACGTTCAGCAATCAGATGGATGATCCTATAATCTTAAGGCCAGCTGCAGGGACAAGGTCTCACATAGATCACGAAACCAATAGCTACCACCAGCACTGATATCCACCCTGCAGAACCTCCTCTCTTGTGTTCAGCAAACAAAAGCTTTCGATACTTTTTCAACATCTTTTGTCACCAAAAATCACCACAAGAGCAAGCTCCATCCCTAAAATGATGATAACGGACAGGATCTCTTATCACGATAATCCTCTGCTCCATCTTGGCCAGAAGTTTTGTGAAAGTATGACAGTCTCCACAAATCCTCAGATTTTTTCTGATCATTATTGTCTTCTCTCTCGGTAAGCTCATGATTCCATACGCAATAGCGAGCTTTTCACTGTGATATTGAAGTGAAGCCTCCCTCTGTTCATCTTCAAGGTCCTGCAAAACAAAATTTGTGTCTGGGACATATCCTATTGACATTAACCTCTGGACAATCTGGTTTAAATATCTTTTGATCTCATCTACTTGTGGATGTGAGTCATCCCCTAAGATGAAAGCATGTATCTTCTTATTTACTTCAATCCAGCTGCATCCTGGCTCTTTTGTGATTCCTCTTACTCGCATGGACCTTCTAATCTCTGTGACCTCTTCCCACCTCTGGTTATTTGCATAAATATTTGACAAGAGTATGTAGGTACCCGCATCATCCGGATCTAGTTTTACTACCTGTTTAGCAGCATATATTGCCAGATCTGAATTCCGATGAACTCTGCAGGCACTAAGTAAGGTTCTCCAAGTAACAGCATCTGGTTCACATTCCATTTCGTTAATCAACTTAACAGCTTCATCCAGCTTCCCTGCCCTTCCCAGAAGATCAACCATGCAACCATAGTGCTCTCTACCAGGATCAATTCCAAAACTCCTTTTCATTGACTGGAGATAGTGCAAGCCATCTTCAACAAGCCCGGCATGGCTGCATGCAAAGAGAACGCCTACCATGGTAATATAGTTTGGTTCCATACCAGAATGTTTCATTTGTTCAAACAGCCTCATCGCCTCTAGACTGCAACCATTTTGGGCCAATCCAGCAATCATGGTGCTCCAGGATATAACATCCCTTTCCACCATTCTACTAAAGACAGAGTTTGCACCATCCAAACTGCCACATTTGCAATACATATCAAGAAGTGCATTATTGAGGATAAGATCCCGATCAAACTTTAGTACATGAACATGCACTTGTCTTCCCACTTCTAACAATGCTAAGGCAGTAGACGCTCTCAAAACACTAGTTAAAGTCACCTGATCAGGTGCAAAACCCGCTCTCTTCATGCATTTATACATCTCAAGAGCTTCATCGCCATTGCTATTTTGCGCAAAACCCCCAATAACAGAATTCCAAACACCCAAATCCTTTGTCACCACTTCGTTGAACACGTCCAAGGCATCTTGCAGCTCACCCCATTTCGAGTAATTATCGATCAAAGCACTACGCACAAAGTCATCACACTCCATGCCAACCTTAATAATGCCACTGTGAAGTTGTCTAAGCATCCCCAGGTCCGCACAGGCCCTCAAAACCGACGAATAAGTGTACATATTAGGTCGGACACCTTCCCTCAGCATCAAAATGAGAAACTCCAGGGCCCTATCGTTCATGCCCTTATTCGCGTACGCCGATATCAGCGTCGTCCAGGAGACGACGTTTCTGTCGGGCATTTCGTCGAACAGGGCCTCCGCATCTCCCAAGAGGTTGAACCTGACGTACATGTGGAGAAGGACGTTGAGCAAGAAGGTCTTGGGCTGATACCCACCAGAGAAAACGTGCTTGCGGACCCATTTACCTTCTTCGACGGCACCCCTGGACACGCAGCACTTGACGAGCTCGGAGTAGGTGATGGCGTCGGCCCAGATGCCGTGCCTCTGCATGGCGTGCATAGCCTTCATGGCTCTGGGAAGGTCTCTCCGACGGCAGTACTCGGCGAAATCGTCGAGAAGCGACGGCGGCGGCGGCGACGACGGGCGCGTCGTCGGGCCGTGCGGAGACATGGGCGTCGAATGGCCAAGGCGCGAGAGGGGAAACGGGGCTATGCATTTCGTTCTTGCGGAAACAGCTCGCATGCTTGGAGCGATGGATTCTCTCTGTAAAGGGAGAATGATTTGTCTTAAAGATCGACACTTTTGGGATAACCGTTTGCTACTCTCATTTTCTTGAGTAGCCAAACCGGTTAAAGTCCACTCCTTTAGGTCTGATTCTCAATGTTGTGTTTGGAAAGATATCTGGTATCGAACATCTTAGAAATAGGCCGTCTAAAGACGGACAAAGGACACCACATGCACTCATCAGTGGGCAGCTGCATTGGTTTGGCATTCTCTCCATCGTAGCTGAGGTGAGGTTGAGAGTTTAAATTCCTGCGTTGTCAATACACGTCTTAAATAAGGGCCATAGTGATGGGATCTTGTACAAGTTTCCACCGAAGTTTTACGTCTAAATAGTAGCTTATGACGACGTCCAATGGTGGAAGGTGGTGTGACCCGTAAAAGAGTCTCAAGTGATTCCTCCCTTACAAAAAGAAAAGGACACCACATGTCTTATAAACTTTGGTAAAGTACTTGTTATAATTTTTTTTTTCTGATCACTTAAATGTCATTTCTAAAAAAAAAATTGGTATTTAAATGATTAATTGAAAGTTATAGTATTTTTTGCACATTTTAGTAACGTTTCTCTTTTTTTTTTTTTTTTTTTCTAAGCGAAAGAAACAAAAAAAAGTGTTTCGCTCCTAGGATAACACTTTTGAACAAAAAGATGCGTTTGATAAATTTGTTCGAAATAAAAAATGAATAGAAACACGTTTGGTAAATTTTTGTTCTTTTTTTGTTTCTTTTAATTTTTTAATATTTTTATTTTATTTTTCATTTTTTCCTTTCTTTTTTATTTTTTCTTCTTTCGGCCGGTCGCCGGCCTCCGGCGATCGGCCGACGGGGCCAAAGAACCTCGCCCAGCCACGGCGAGGCTCGCCGGCCCCGGCGACGCTTCGCCTCACCGGATCCGGGCGAGCCCGAGCTCGCCCGGCCAAGGCGAGGCTCGGTGTCGCCGCGCGGGTGAGGCCGAGCCTCACCTTGGCTTGGCGAGCTCGGGCTCGCCGCGTCGGCGACGTCGTCGAGGGTTCCGGTGAGGTCGCCGACCCTCGACGGCCCTTAACGGCCGGCCATGGCCGAGGCCGAGGCCGACGACCAGCCAAAGAGAAAGAAGAAGAAAAGAGGAAGAGAAGAAAAGAGAGAGAAGAAGAAACAAGAAACAAAAAATTGTTTCTTCAAAATTGTTTCTGTAACGAGAAACAAATTTTTTTTTTTTTGTTTCTCGTTTCTGTTTTTTTTTAGTTCCAAGAACAAAAAAACAAAAAAAGAACAGAAATGCAACCAAACGCATTTCTGTTCTTTTTTTGTTCCTGGGAACAAAAAAACACAAAATATGTTTATAAACAGATTTGAGAAGTGAAAACATGCAGCCCCTTAGCGGTTAAGATGAATTTTTAATTAATTCTTATAAGTAGATGAAAAAAATTACAACACTCAAAATGTACGCCGTATGAATATTGTAGCACATATAACATCGTCTACCATATACTGTTATTTTTATAACCAAGTAACATGCTTTTCTTCAACCACTTACCCACATATCTCATTTCTTGCTCTGCAGAATCAAAACAAGAAATCAGTCAATTTGTACTGCGATCCAAATTTGCATAGTACAAACAATTGGCTGCATTGCCATTACAAGGTTCAGAAATTAAACTACACAATTAGAATAAGTTCCATTCAATGTTACATCCTGTTTCATGAGTGCTAGCATGAGATGTGCCGAGGTCTTTCCCTGTAAGGAAAAGACCAGTAATAGACTCTACAGAAGTTCTAATTCTGCTTCCTCTGAATCCTCCAGGACCCTCCTGGTTTTGGTTGTTTTAGAAGCCGTGACTCTACCGACTTGCTCCCACTTAGTGCTCGGCATGTTCTCTTTCATATCTGAAGTTACAAGCAACTTCTTCAGCGTTTTCTCGATGAAATTGCTCCTGGCTTCTGTCCTTCCCACCACTGAGGATTGATAAGCTTCCTAGGTTCCTCCATTTTTCACCTCCAAACTCTTGGTGGTCATAGGGGATATCAGGTTCAGCTGCTGTATTCTGACATTTTCAGCTACATCTGCACAGAAATATACATGAAAAAATTACTAATCTCTGTAGGCACAAACTTAAGTTACAAGAAGCTTTGCTGTTGAAAACCAAATTCTTAATACCTCTTCTTTCAGACAAATTGACAGATGCTGGAGTATAGTGGGCTGAATTCGGAATAAATGTCTCTTTCCCTTGTTTGATTCCTAATTCAACATTTTCATTGGTGTAACTTGAAAATGACAAATGCCCCTTTCGTATGTCGCTGGGATCATGCGGTAATGGGAATACATCCGATGGGGCACAATCACTTGCATTAACATGAGCAAGTTCTTTCTCTCTGCTATCAACACAGGAAGCCCTAACCTCAATACTCCCATCTTCCAACTTCTTGCCATCCATGTGCTCTTTAATCATGGCGGAGACTTCTTGCACCGTTGACCCTGTCATTCTTAATGGTAAGCTCGTCCGTGGCCTGGCAGTTACTGCAATGGTCCTCTATCACATCTTTCTTTTCATGTTTAAATCACGGGAGTATCCAAATGTGGCCCCATGCTTGGAATGCTCATCATCAGTGATTCTGATGATATCTTCCTCGTTTTCTTTGATCTCCAAGGAAGTCTCATTTAATATAGTAATTTGAACATTGGATCTATCCATATGATCTTTTGAATCTTTGACAGCAACTACCGGAGCATTTTCTTCCAACTTGGCGATCCTTACCTCTACACTGTCAGCGCTTTTGCCATTTCCATTTTGAAGTCTCTCTTCCTCAGCGTCTGCATCCAATTTTCTTACACTGTCAAGTGAGCTGTCTCCAAAGTCAAAGCTCATTTCCCAACTAGTGAATGTCTATGACTCCACTTGACTCTCCAAAAACTTATTTCTTGCATTAGGAAACAAACAACTTCTCTAGCATTGCCAACAGAAGAAACAGGACTCTACTTACATTATGGAATGAAGAAGTGAATAAGTACTCACCAAAAATTGCTGGTCTCCTATTGATGAACTCAGAGAGAAGTCACTGGTAGAGTCAGCATTTGCAGAAAGTTGCTTGGATTCAGCAGCAGGCTTATCAAGCCTTCCAGAACCATGTGATTCTTCATTGACTTTGACAATCCTTTCATATTTGGTATGGGAAGATGCACACAGAACAAGATCAGTTTGTGCAGATGCAACTTCATCGTCTGTGGCATACTCTTTAGCAACTCCTCTGCAAGCCTTTGAGCTATGGCTAGAATCGCTGGCATTTCCAATAACAGCATGATCCTCTCAAGGCTTGTGAGCTTCCTGCACTATGACTTCCTTTTTGAGAGGAAATCTATGTCAGTAAGATTTCCTCTAAAAATATCATGATTGAACGCTGGCTTACATGAGTAAGTAGAATCATGGCAAAGCTACACTAACCTCTTTACCCATTGCTCTTCTCTTCAGTATTAGTTCCAATGCCCATATTGTTTGCTTTAGATGGGTGTTCCTCCCCTGTATTTTGAAACAAGATGTGCATAATATCATTAAAGCAGAATAAATAAACCTCAACATGTCTTTCTTACAGCTAGAAGCTCCACTACTTTAGCACTCAGCAAGAATTCAAAAGTTGGACTTCCATAGCAAGTAGGGGTGAGCATGGTCCGGGTTGGGCCGGTCTACCCCTAACCCTAGGACCAACTTACACAATGCTGGTCCTCAATTTTTAGGATCGAGGACCGGACCAACCCAATGGATTTGGTTCGGTTCCAGGGTCAACTCGGGATCAACCGATAATTTTTTATTTTATTTTTTGTACTCCTTAAAAAAGCGATTAAGGACGGGACTAACCCAATGGGTTTGGTTCAGTTTTAAGGCTAATCCAGGACTAACCAATAATTTTTTATTTCATTTTTTGTACTTTTTGAAAGGGTAACCAAAGACCATACCGACCCAATGGGTTTGACGATGAACAAGGTCAGTTAAAAAAGACAAGCAATGTGGGTCAAGTGGGGTGAGTGTCGAAAAAAATGAGCATTGAATGTCAAGCAGGAAGCAACAAGCCAAGCAAGTATCGAGCAGCGAGCGACATGAGTGACCCAAAGCAAGAGAGGCGAGTGCTAAGTGGCAAGCGGAGAAGTTGTTTATTTTGATTTTGATAAATTGAAGATTAAGAGGACAAATAAGATAGAAGACAATAAATACTAGAGGATGATGCCATAAGGAGTTGTTTATACCTTTTTGAACGTTATGAGAAATCTTCACAAAAAAATTTCCTCTTTTGTAAATTATAACTATTGATACCGTAAAACACATTGAAAATCTAAATTATTAAAGAATAATATAAAATTACTTATTTTAATATTGTTGACGCCGTTTATTTTAGGTTTTCTCTATATAAAAAATTATAAATAATATATTAAATATATATATTCATGATTGGTCTAGATTGGACCGATCTGAAACTCTCAAGATCAAGAACCAATCTGCACAATGCTGGTCTAGAAATTCTAGGACCAAGGACTGATACGGTCTCCTTAGGAACCGGACGAGGACTGGCAAGGTTGGGTCGATCCAAGGTTGACGACCTTGAACCAATGCTCACCCCTACTAGCAAGGATCCTCACTAGGAAATGACACAACATTCAGAAGAGGTGCAGCACAAGAATCTAAAGCCTTATTTGGTTCATCACATGTATGTACGACTAAACGCTCACCTACAAAATTCCTCTTATCCCATTCATATCCAATACTCATGCCATGCAAAGACATTGTCATTTCTCCGGCTCGCGTAGAGCCATCCTCAAGATTAAAAGTTTCTTGAATTTTTGCATGATCCGTATGTACAATATCTTCATGAGAAGGATTCAGTATCTCAACATGAGTATCAACCTTAGGAGCAGCTTCTATCATGCGACTGCTAACCTCATCCAAATGAGTTTCCTTCAACAATATATCATCATCAAATTGGACAGCACCTATCTTGATATCCTTTGGGATGAGTCCGCTTTCTGTAGTTCCAACTTATATGCCGACATCTGCAGATATAGGTCCTGAGGGATTAGGATATTCCAAAATTGCTGGCACCTTTTGGTCTGGCCGCAAACTTTTTCCTCTTCATCATCAAAAAGATCATTCTTCTGTTCATCAGAGTGTAGCATTGTTCCCAAGACTTCATTGAAATTAAATGTAGGATCTTCAGCAGCACTCCTGGAATAATTGAAGCATCAATCTCGATCTTTGTAGACTCGTCTCCATAAAATTGAACACATCTTGGAAAAAAAACGATGTTGCATTTCCATCTTCTTCCTTGTTAAGCATATCCACTGCCTTGATGGTCACAGTTGCAGAATAAAGTTCCTCTCCAACTTCATAAACTTTGTAGATGCTCCCTTTGCCATGTTGATGGAAGTTTACAGCTTCTTGTCGCATGTTCAAATCCTCTCCACCAGCACGTGGCAAATGACAATTGCCAACTTCAATAACATCAGAATTCCCTTCTTCAAGTGCTTCTGTCATTTCAAGGTTTTCAGGATGGTTTGAAGATTAATTGTCTGAAAAGTTTAGAATAGATGATGCAGTCAACTCCATTTTTTCCACTTCAATCCCCATCTCCTCCTGCTGACCACCATCATTGATTCCTCCTGCTTATGGCCATATGAGCTTAAAGAAAGAGAACTCGCAGCTCCTTTCTTCTCCAGGGACTCAAAATGCGGAAATTCAGAATTAGCACTTTGTGTAATATCAACACTGCTTTTTCATAAAGCAACCATTCCTTCAGGACCACAATTTAGCTGTGCAACTGCCTCCTCAAGATCATCTTTGTCAGCTAGTTTGTCTGGGCTAAAGTGTGAGTCTTCAGCAATATGATCACACCGATCAAGACTCTGTTTCTTTCAAGCATTTGTGAAAGGTAACGGCCTCTGTATTACAGGCTACGTTGAGAACAGCTTTAATTTCACCATGTACTTTCATATGACAACTTCCCAGTGCATTTGATTCGTCCAGTGGAAAACTTTCACAGGCAACCCTACTAGTAACATTATCGATCTCTGCTATTTTGCCAAAACCCCTGATAACAGAATTCCAAACACCCAAATCCTTCGTCAACATTTTATTGAACACGTCCAAGGCATCTTGCAGCTCACCCTACTTCAAGTAATCATCAATCAAAGCATGACGCACAAAGACACGAGACTCCATGCCAACCATAATTACGCCGCTGTGAAGTTGTCTAAGCATCCCCAAGTCCGCACAGGCCCTATGATTCATGCCCTCGTTCACGTAAGTAGATACCAGCGCCGTCCAGGAAACGACGTTTCTGTCGGGCATTTCGTCAAACAGGCCCTCCGCATCGTCGTAGAGGTCGAACCTGACGTCCATGTTGAGGAGGACGTCGAGCAAGAAGGTCTTGGGCCGATACCCAAAAGAGAAAATGAGCTTGTGGACCGATTTACCTTCTTCCACAGCACCCCCGCCACGCAACACTTGACTAGCCTGGAGTCGGTGGCGGCGTCGGCCCAGATACGGTGCCTTTGCATGGTGTGCGTAGCCTTCATGGATCTGGGAAGGTCTCTCACACGGCAGTGGTCGGCGAAATCATCGAGAAGCGACGACGAGGACGACGGGCAAGTCGTCGGACTGTGCGAAGCTATGGGTGTCGAATGGCCAAGGCGCGAAAGTGGAAACGAGGCTGCGCGTTTTCGTTCTGGACGCTTGAAGTTGCCGGGCGGTTGTTGACACAACCAACTGCTTTATCCAAAGAGGATAAAATATGCCTCGCTGGACCTGAGCATATCGTTCAAAAGGCTCAGGGGAAAAAAGGGCGGGAGAACCCGCAATGCGAAAAAGATTAACTGAGAGGGAGGGACCTTCATCACAGTTCCTGCTCTGGATTGTTATCGTGTAGGCAGGTATTGCAACTTTCTGCTTCTGAAGGTAGAAAGGGTAGGTGAAACGCTGGACTAACAAGCCCTTACGAGCAAAGTCAAATTAATCGATTGCTTTATCGAAAGAGGATAAAATATGCCCTATAGTCCATATTAAGGCGCATTTGGAATTTCCATCGAATTAAACCACACCAGCCAATCCTAACAGTTCTCGCTATGAAAAACTGAGTAAGAAAAGAAATTAATCAAAGTAGATGAAAAGGATTTCTTGCTGCTATGGCCATTTCTTTAATACCCAAGTGAAAATTTCATCCGAGAGCTTTTCATCTCCATAGCTTACTAACAACTTATATGCCCTTTTCAGATCTAATACAACCAATACTTGAGTTGCAGCTCACCAACAGAAACAATATAATTAAATAAATAAATAAGCCTTCTGCAGGGTTCGCAAGAGATCGGTGCTCCTTATTCAATCAAAAGTAAACCATTCCGTACTCTAAGGTAGCTTCCAGCCGTACTTGTCAAAATCGGAGTTGCACTTTTGACAAACGTTTTGTTGCTCTGTACCTCGGCGATGACAGTGACGGGGCTACCCACCCTTTTCTTTCAGGTGGGGTCTCTGTCTTCTTTTTCCCGGCGATCGTCTGAAAACGACTCGAGAAAGATGGTAAAGAATTGAGCCCCACCAAATTGACCTACCTATTTAAACATCCCCTCCCTCCCAAACAATCTCACAACACTTCCCATCACTAGGAGTCCTTTCCCTGATCCATCGTGAAGTCTAGCCTCCCTAGAAAAGACAGCCTCCCACGATGTCCCAAGGACATCACCACCTCTGTCCCCGCAAGAAGGAGGACATTTCGGGTCACCCCAAAACGCCCGAGGGCTTTTCATAGAGATAATACCATAAAATAAAATAAAAACTCTAAACTATACCTACTATGACATAAATATTCCCAACTTTTTTTGTATCATAAAAATCCTAAACTTGCCAATTTGACACATATACAAAAAAAAAAAATCATAAAGAACCCCAAACTTATACCTTAGATGAAAATGAAGCAAATAATAATATATGTTATACATGTATAAGTTTAGATTTTTACGTGACATAAAAAAAATTTACAACATCTATCTCACAATTGTGATAGTCCCTCCATTTAAGGAGGTCGCCCAGAGCACCGATCCGGCGTCGCGGGGAAGTAACCAATCTTGGTCCTTTGGTGCACCTGCGAGTAAGGGGTTCGTTTTTCTAGAAAATCCCTAGCTATACGGGAACACAGGGTCTCTCACCCCTGGGAGGTCCTCCCTCCTGTTCCCTTGAGCAGTTTAAGGACCTACTTAAGTCCATTTATCTCACAATAATTAAGTTTAAGGTTTTTGGTGGCAAAAAGAAAAGTTTTAAGTGCTTTTGTTGGAGTTAATATAATTTAGGGTTTTTTTTTTATGGTATTTGCCCAAAATGCAATAAACAATCTTTGTAACAGACATTTGACTATGTACCAGTTGATGGATGCACAATCTCTTTATGCATATGACAATGCTCGGCCTTGCATGTAAATGAAAATACAGTTGATTTCGAATGGACTATGTAATTCCCTTCCATAATGCAGTTTTTCTTGTGACAATAATTATTCATTTGACAAACTTTCATCACAATTACAAAAGAAAATCATCATTGTGTGCCACCTTAGAGCTCGTCCAATCAAGTATCTCCATCATTACGGAAAATTCTTACAAATTCAAAGACGACACGAAACAAAATCTTATGATAAAGTCGGTTTGTAAATGAGTTAGTCAAAACAGTGATCAATTGACATAGTGTTATTTATGAAAGAAATAGAAAAGATAATTGCAAAAGCCCCTCTTGTTGTGGTAAGACAATATAATTAATATCGACATGATATAGTCCCTCTCACGTCTTATACAAAAGGCTATGTTCTAGCATTAATTTCGAAGCATGCCATGATGGTAGGATGTATGAGTGACCCCGTGATTGAGCTAAGGGAATTACTAGGGTTTGTCAAATCCAAGACCATAGATAAATTAATCAAGACATGGAGAAAGCATGATTTGATCCCTAATCTTAATTTTATGTCCACGTGTCGCAAAGATCCAAGCTCTTTTTTTCACCAAAAAAAAGATCCAAGCTCTTTCTTGGTGTTTACGGTGATCGTTTAGTCTCTTGGATGCTAAGCAACATAACCCATTTCGGTCCTTGTGTAAATGAGTGTTCGATTTGATTTCAACATTTCAGTAATCGATGTACTTGTTTTTTCTTTTTTTTTTCCTTTTTCTTAGTAGCTAATCCTAGTTGCTTCACGAGAGCAATCTCGTAATTGGCATTTTTTTTATATATATTTTGCCTTTTTTTGGGGGGCGATTGGGAATTCAAAACGTGTCAAATGGTGGACATTTGATCGTGTCGTGGGTCATTATTTTTCCTTATGAAATAATCCAGGGAGATTGCCTTGCCCTACCTTGCAACGATGGCGTATAATTTCTTTGCTCTCTAGCATCTCATTGCGCTTCTTCTCCATCTTTAAGCTGTGCCTAGGGTTCTCAAATGAAAAGTTTAACTCAAAAATTAAGAAGTGAAAGCGACCCTAAACATAACTCAAGGAACACAAGCAGCCGCCTTAAGAAAAAAAAAATGAAAGATTGCTTGTGAATGCAATTTATATGCTAAAGAAAATGTGTGTTGAAATGTGTTGTGACTTTAATGATCTTTTTGGTAAGTATTAATTTAATTATAGATTTTCTCCGTTAGGTCCAAGTCCAATTAATGAGCTAAGCTTTACTTCTACATGAGCATAGGCCTCCTAATAGAAAGTAAAGTGAAAATAGGAAATCATCACTCGTAAAAGAAAATTAGGAACTCTAATTGGCTAACTGTGCAAAAAACAAACTTCCCTTTTATGTATTTTAGACTATATTTTCTTCCATTCATACATTTGATTGGTGAGTTATAAGAATAAATATCACTCATGTTACCATTTATTTGCATGTGGTCGATATTCATAATATGTAAACCACAAATCAGCATTTGTTTTGAAACTGTGATTGTCTTGTATTCAATTTGATACGATTTTGCCAGCATTCTAGATCCCATTTGCTGTGTTTCTCATTCCTCTTTTTCACACTTCTATGGCATCCATTTTTTGTTTTCCAACAAGAAGTGACACCTCATATTGAGTTCCCCAATTTGATAAATCATTGTACAAGTAACATCTCATGTTCATAAAGATTATTAATTTCTAATTTTTTCCTCTAATTATATTAGGCAATATATGCTTCCTTAAAATTGGAGTTGCGCGTAGTTTTCAACTTGCTGACATTTCCGGACAAATCATGTGATGCTTACTTCTTCTTAGGGAACTTTTATTCCATTTTGTCTCGCATCCTCAATTAACAATGCCTAGAGAGGTACTATATAATAACAGAAAGCTCTAGACATCGCCTACTTTCGGACCGCCGCCGCACCATGAGGTGCTGCCGCTCAGGCACGGCAGCGGATGCGGATGCACCGCCACCACCCGCCGTGCGCTACGGTAAAACTGTTTCCGGGCCTCACCGGAAGTACAACAGACATTCCCAACCTCGAAGCACAGACAAAAGGCACAAGCGCACGTGGATGTAAGATTCAGACAAAGCGATACGGTCGTTGATACCGTAAGAACGAACAACTGTACATATCTACACTACACTACAGTCGCAGAGCACTCTCTCTCTCTCTCTCTCTCTTCTGGTTTGTCTCTGTCCTTACCTCGTCCTCATTATGTCATGGCGTTCAATTTTCAATTTCCTCCCCCCGCCTTTTTTTTAAGTTGCGGTTACATTCGGTTGCTTTCTCTCTCTCTCTTGGTGTGTACGGAACCTCTGGTTTCTCGGCCATTTCTATAAAATGGGGTTGTTTCTTCTTGTAATGGGTGCCTCGGTGAGAGAGAAAGAGAGAGAGAGAACTCAAAGCTGTGATTTTAAGGTGTTCCGAGTGATAAAGGGAAGAGGGCAATAGGTTTTGATAATGCCTAAGCAGAAGTAAAGCTCTTGGGTTTCCAAAGCTGCGGGCTTTTTGTGAGCTGGAGTGTGTTGTTGCGCTTATGGATACAGGAAGGCTTGTGACTGGTTCTCACAACAGGAATGAGATTATTCTCATCAATGCAGATGAAGTTGGACGTGTAAGTCCCTTAAAGATTTCTTCTTTTTGCCTTGCCACTGGACTAGACACCTCGGAAGTGACTTCTCTCTCTCTCTCTTATGGTGGGAGTTTTTCTGGTCCACTAATTGTTCCTTCCCTCCTTTCTGGTGCTTCTTCTGAAACTCATTCGCTCTGTTGGAGTTTCATACACTACCCATTTACTACAATTTCTTTTTTCCCATACCAGCATATGCATTTGCTTTCCTTTTATCTTCTTCATTTGTTCCTGTATTGCTTCCTTCTACAAGTTTGGGTTGAGTAACAGTTGCTGAGACATACCCTGCATTTTTCTTGATTTCCCGTCTGGTTATTGTGTCTATGTAGACCCATGGCCTATTTCTCACTACAGCTTCGGAAAATTTCTGCATGGTCACATATATGTGGAGCTTCTATCCACCAATCCATTGAATTGATTTGCTGAGGCGGCTTGGGACGCTTCCTGTTTATCTCGAATTCTCAACCTTTATTATCATTCCATTTGCAGGTGACTTGCGTTAAACATCTAAGTGGGAAAATTTGCCAGATCTGTGCGGATGAGATAGAGATAACAGGGGATGGAGAGCCATTTGTTGCTTGCAATGAGTGTGCATTCCCTGTTTGTAGACATTGCTATGAGTACGAAAGGAGTGAGGGAACTCGAGCATGCCCTCATTGCAAAACTCGATATAGGCGTATTAAAGGTTGCCATCTCTCCCTATCATTTCTATACCTAGTCAGTCTACACTAATTCAATCCCTGTTCTACCACCGCCGTGGAAAAAATTTTATCTGCTTAACAAGCCCTACATCATGTTTTCGCTTGATGTTCCTTATTTTTGGTATAGCTATTTCAATGAACATATTTGTCGTAATTGCCAAATTTAGGGAGTCCGAGAGTTGAGGGCGATGAAGAAGAAGAAAATACAGATGATTTGGAGCGTGAGTTCGATATTGGAGAGAGTGGAAGAGGGAACCTGCACTGCATGGCAGAGGGCATGCCGTCCACTCACCTTAACTTTGGGCCCAACTTGCAAACGCATGCTCCTGGCGTCACTAAGCCATCAGAGCTGGACGCATCTTCTGTTGTTCCTGAAATTCCGTTACTAAACTATGGTCAAGAGGTGAATGACAATGATAAACTTGGTTTTCTTCTTCATTATGTGTCTTTTGATCTAAAGAGTTGCTGTGTGTTTCCACAGAATGTTGGGATTTCCATTAATAAGCATGCTTTGATTATTCCACCATTAATGGGTCAAGGAAGACGGATTCATCCAATGCTCAATTCTGATTCTTCTGTGCCATGTAATTTGTTTTCCAATTTATCGGCAGACATTCTTGTTCATTTGCAGCTTATGATGTTTTCTAGGCTGGTTTCTTCCTGCTTAACACAGAGCTGACGCTTTGTTTCAGTGCCACCAAGAACTTTGGATCCAAAGAAAGATTCAGCAGTCTATGGATATGGAACCGTGGCATGGAAGGAACGGATGGAAGAGTGGAAGAAGCAAAATGAAAGACTTCAGGTTGTTAAGCATGATAGAGGAAGCGATGGACAGGAACCAGATGATGCTGATTTGCCCGCGTACGTTCCTTTCCAATGTGTGCTTTTCCTATTCATGTTTCTACATGTACAAATTTGCCTTAAGCTTTTAAACATCCACTGCGGTATCTTTTGCTTAGTTTGACGTGCACACGAGATCTATATTCCATGTTTCAACACGTGAATGAGTTCCAAAAGCCCAAACGAGGCTACAATAAGCTACATATTAATGCTAAGCCATCATTACGTTTCTCATTGACACAGCAACACTGGTTGTACAGAATTTAGCATCTCAGTTAACTTCTATAACCAAGTTAATGTGCAAATAGATGCTCATTATTTTTATGTTTCAACTCCAAAGAGGGAGGTGTTGATGCCGTATCCTGCTGTGGCCATTATTTCATCTCTGTGTGCAACTTACCATCAGTGCTTCGACAGAGAAAGCCCATGGATTCTATCTTATACATTTTAGAGATTTGCTCGATCATGTTTAACTTGTTGGTCAGGTTGATAAAAACGGTGGTACTTCTCTATTGTTGAATGAACTTTCCAATGTCCATCCAAGTGTCCTATCTATGAAATTTGTGAAACAGCTCAATGCTAAGAAAGAATTCGATAATTCCTTTCCCATTTTTTCAGTAACCGAGACATACTCTTTATTTAATTGGCAGGATGGACGATGGAAGACGGCCTCTCTCAAGGAAGTTACCAATTCCTTCCAGCAAGATCAGTCCTTACAGATTGATAATTATTCTGCGGCTTGTGATCCTTGGATTGTTCTTTCACTATCGAATTCTTCACCCCGTGAATGATGCATACGGATTGTGGCTTACATCAGTGATATGCGAAATCTGGTTTGCTATGTCATGGATACTGGATCAGTTTCCAAAATGGTACCCAATTAAACGAGAAACATACCTTGACCGCTTGTCACTGAGGTATTGCACCTTTCCTAATTCATTGTAATTATTCTCTTTTCTCAGCAGGTACTAAATAGAATTTCCTTTCAGGTATGAAAAAGAAGAAAGGCCCTCCAAATTAGCAGACATAGACATATTTGTGAGTACAGCGGATCCCATGAAAGAACCTCCTCTTATAACTGCAAACACTGTTCTGTCCATACTTGCTGTAGATTACCCGGTCGACAAAGTGGCATGCTATGTCTCAGATGACGGGGCAGCGATGCTCACCTTTGAAGCCCTTTCCGAGACATCAGAGTTTGCAATGAAGTGGGTCCCATTCTGTAAGAGATTCAGCATTGAGCCTAGGGCCCCAGAATGGTATTTTTCTCAGAAGGTTGACTATTTGAAGGACAAAGTGAATCCTGAATTTGTGAGAGAACGCCGCGCCATGAAGGTCTTCAGCTTTTAACCGTTTAAAGTTTGTTGTCTGACTTTTATCTACTCTTGTGTGTGAAAGCCAATGTGGCGTCTTTGCCTTTTACATAATCAAGGAGACTGCTCGTTTCTAGATGTCTTATATTGGCTCTCTCACCTTTATTGTTGCAGAGAGAATATGAAGAGTTCAAAGTTCGGATAAATGGGTTGGTGGCAATGGCACAGAAAGTTCCTGAAGAGGGTTGGACAATGCAGGATGGCACTCCGTGGCCTGGGAACAATGTCAGAGATCATCCTGGAATGATCCAGGTGGATGCTGCTTTCGGGAATTTTTATATTATTTGTGGCATAAGATTTATGAAGTTGGCTTACATTCAGAGAATTTAAAGTCGTCTTTCATTTAATCATCTTTATGCAGGTTTTCCTTGGCCAAAATGGTGACCGTGATGTTGAAGGAAATGAATTACCTCGCCTAGTTTATGTCTCTCGCGAGAAGAGACCTGGTTTTGATCATCACAAGAAAGCTGGTGCCATGAATGCTCTGGTATGAATCCCTGTCTACCCGAAGTGCCTTTCGAAGTCTGGACTTACTTCTCAGCTGTTTATATCATCTCTCTCAAGTTGCTGAATTACCTACTATTTTATGAATCGTTAATCAAGGTGCGGGTCTCAGCAGTCATCACAAATGCCCCTTATTTGCTGAACGTGGATTGTGATCATTATATAAACAACAGCAAGGCTCTTCGGGAAGCCATGTGCTTCATGATGGATCCAATTTCGGGCAAGAAGATATGTTATGTGCAATTTCCACAGAGATTTGATGGGATAGATCGTCATGATAGATACTCAAATCGTAATGTAGTATTTTTTGATGTAAGTAAACATATATATAGGCCTCATTAATATCGTAATGTTCTTCTTTTCCTTTTTTCGGAAAAAAACAAATCATTCATATATACTTATGTCTATACTGTTGAATCCAGATAAATATGAAAGGTTTGGATGGTATACAAGGACCAATTTATGTCGGAACTGGTTGTGTCTTCCGGAGGCAGGCTTTGTATGGATATGATGCCCCAATAAAAAAGAAACCTCCCGGGAAAACATATAACTGTTGGCCAAAATGGTGCTGCTTGTGTTGTGGATCTAGAAAAACATGTAGGAAAATGAAGTCCAATGAGCAAAAGAACACATTGAGGAACAGGGAGGCTTCAAAGCAGATTCATGCGCTGGAAAATATTGAAGAGGGAATTGAAGGTGCCCATTTTCTATCTAAATTAATCTTTGGACTTGCGTGTTGTTCCACTTGTATCAAGTAGTTGATTTTCCAAATATATGCTTTATCTGAAATCTTCATTTTTTATGCTGCATTCATTTATACGATTGTGATTTCACATAGTAGTCTTATGGCGCTTGCTTGTTATTTCTTATAATAGAAATGGATAGATGCAAAATGATACGTACTTTTTGGAACTATATTTCAGGTATAGACAATGAAAAATCATCACTAATGTCCCGAGTAAAGTTCGAGAAGAAATTCGGTCAATCCCCAGTTTTTATAGCTACAACCCTGATGGAAGAAGGCGGTGCCCCAAAGGGAGCCACTACTGCATCACTTTTGAAAGAAGCCATTCATGTCATTAGCTGTGGTTATGAGGACAAAACGGAATGGGGAAAAGAGGTAAAGATCTTACAATTTCAGCAGTGGTCACTGCTTTTGATACTGTATCGAGATTCTCTACTTTGCATTGCGCTTATTGTCTACTTGTAACTATCCCTTAGGTGGGCTGGATATATGGCTCCGTTACAGAGGATATTCTAACGGGCTTCAAGATGCATTGTCATGGCTGGCGATCTGTATACTGCATGCCTAAGCGGCCCGCTTTCAAGGGTTCAGCTCCAATAAACCTATCAGATCGCCTGCATCAGGTTCTCCGTTGGGCTCTTGGAAAGGTTGAGATCCTTTTGAGCAGGCATTGTCCGATATGGTATGGGTATGGCTGTGGCTTAAAGTGGTTAGAGCGGTTTTCTTACATCAACTCCGTCGTCTATCCTTTGACTTCCATTCCCTTGATCGCATATTGTACTCTTCCAGCCGTTTGTCTTCTAACAGGAAAGTTTATTGTCCCTGAGGTAAGTTCCACCGCACTTCCAGGAGTTTTGTGCTTGCTCGAGCAATTGATTTTGCTTGATTGCAACAAGACCATTGCTGACTTTACCTTTTCAACATTGTTGCAGATGAGCAACTATGCTAGTCTCATTTTCATGGCACTCTTTATATCTATTGCGGCTACAAGCATCCTTGAGATGCGGTGGGGTGGTGTCGGCATCCACGACTGGTGGAGAAATGAGCAGTTCTGGGTAATTGGTGGGGTCTCATGTCACCTGTTTGCTCTCTTCCAGGGTCTACTAAAAGTTTTGGCTGGAGTCAGCCCAAATTTCACGGTCACGTCCAAAGCCGGAGATGATGGAGAATTCTCTGAGCTATACGTCTTTAAGTGGACATCACTGTTAATCCCTCCATTGACTCTGCTCATCCTCAACATAATTGGAGTCATTGTCGGCGTTTCAGATGCCATCAATAATGGCTACGAATCTTGGGGTCCACTGTTTGGTAAACTTTTCTTTGCTTTGTGGGTCATTGTTCATCTGTATCCCTTCCTCAAGGGATTCATGGGAAAACAAGATCGGTTACCTACAATCATAATTGTTTGGGCAATTCTTCTTGCCTCGATTTTAACTCTTTTATGGGTCCGAATAAACCCTTTCATTTCCAAGGACGGCATTGTACTAGAGGTGTGTGGATTGGATTGCAACTAGGATTAGGTGAGCTGGAATGTTGTAGTCGCTAAAATATTTACCTGTAGATATTTTGCTGCTGTATTTTACACTTGATTTTGTTCGTTGGTTGAAGACTCGGAGAGGAGGGCACCCTTTTGCAATTGGCGGTGGGATTCATCAATGAGAAGGCTCCTTGAAGGGTGTATGTACAAAAAAAGGAAAATTGAAAAGAAGAAAGGAAAAGTATGATTTTTGGCAGATGTGGCAGATGTGGCAGATGTGGACCTTGAGTTTGTGCAAAATCCTCTCGATTGTTTCAGTGTTTTTAGTGTTGCAATGGGGTGGATGAAACAAGATAGTTTGTAACTCCGGAAAAGTAAAGCTCATAGTGCTACTCGAGAAATGTAGCACTTTTTTCAAGTGATGATCTCTCTTTTTTTATCAATGCTAGCAGGGGCTGCTGAATCATACCTTTTCCGCATTTTCCGTTGTTTTCATAGTCCAATGGGACAAGCGGGATGTTTCTGGAAATATTCTTGCTGCATATGCAAGCTTCTGCATTTGTTTTATATCAGTACTTAAAACTTGTTAGGCACCCCGTTCATGTGAACATGAAGTGATTATAGCACTGTTCATTAAAATTTGCATGCGGATGTCAAATCTATTTTCAGAAAGCCGCACGCACTGTGCAGTGTGGTCAGGGGATTAACTTTGTTAGTTAAGCTATGATGATTTTTCTCCATTTTTATAATTTAGATTGAGAATTAGGATTCTGTATTATGTGTTCTTGCATTAGCTTAGTATCTTCGCGCAAAAACAAAGATGACAACAATTGAAGCTCGTGGTGTTTTACTTTAATGAAGGGTGTCGTGCGATGAATCCAACACAAGCGCACTTTTAGGACGTTCGGCCCGACTCAGAATTTCCGTAGTTCACACAATTGGCTGTTTTCCCGATAAGCTTCTATCTTACAGGAGAAGATCGACTCGATAAAATGGAAATACATAGTTCGCTGTGGTCTCGTAACACGTCTCTTTCTTCATGTCAATTCCTAATTCAATATTTTCATTGCCATCACCTTGATAACTCGGAATGACATGGAAATACATCTGAAGGAGCACAATCACTTGCATAAACTTTAGCACGTTCGTTCTCACTTGCATCAAGGCACTAACATTTCCTCGGGCACTCCCATCTTCCAACTTCTCAACATCCATATATTCTGCAATCATGGCAGAGACTTCCCGCTCCATTGACTCTTTCTTGTTCTTGATTGTAAGCTCATTTACAGTTTTGAAAGTCAATGCCATGGTCGTCTGGTGTGTCTGTCCCTTCATGTTCCATAGCATGGGAGTATTCTGACGTAGCCATGTCCTCAGGATGCTCATTATCGGTGACTCTGAGGACAGCTCCCCCGTCTCCTTTGGTTTTCAACAGAGACTTGTTTAAAAATTAATTTGTACATCCTTGAATTCCAAAGTTTGCTCTGCAGGATGATCCTCGTGATCTTTCAAACCTTCTACAGCAAATACTGGAGCATTTTCTCCCAACTTTGTGCTCCTTACCTTTACACAATTGGCAATGTTTACATTTCAATTACTAAGTCTCGCTTCCTCAGTGTCTGCATCCACTTCACTTTCTGAGTTGTCAGCAAAGACAGGGCTCATTGTATGTATGTCTGCTACTCCACTTGACTCTCCAAAGACTTGTTTTCTGCATTGGGAAACAAAACACTAACCCAATATAATCAACAAAGCGAATGTAGGAATTAAGGGTTTACATTATGAAATGAAGAAGTACTTACCATGAACCAACGTATCTCTGATTGATGAAACCGGAGAGATTTTAGGATATTTGCTCCTGTCTTGTTTCTAGATTTAATCTTTTCTAACTTCAAGAGGATTGTAAGTAGCTTTACTTCGTTTCATTCTTAGTATGACAATGGCCATTAACACAGCATACAAAGTGAGATGAACAGCAGGTTTGCCAACTAATAATTAGGCAGGAAAACCTTTTGAACGATATTGCTCATGGTGTAAAATGAAAGAGTGAAATGTATGTTCAGCAATCAGATGGATGATCCTATAATCTTAAGGGCCAGCTGCAGGGACAAGGTCTCACCTAGATCATGAAACCAATTGCTACCGACAGCACTGATATCCACCTCTGCAGGACCTCCTCTCTTGTGTTCAGCAAACAGAAGCTTTTGATACTTTTTCAACATCTTTTGTCACCAAAAATCACCACAAGAGCAAGCTCCATCCCTAAAATGATGATAACGAACAGGATCTCTTATCACAATAATCCTCTGCTCCATCTTGGCCAGAAGTCTTGTGAAAGTATGACAGTCTCCACAAATCCTCAGATTTTTTCTGATCATTATTGTCTTCTCTCTCGGTAAGCTCATGATTCAATATGCAATGGCGAGTTTTTCGCTGTGATATTGAAGTGAAGCCTCCCTTTGTTCATCTTCAAGGTCCTGCAAAACAAAATTTGTGTCTGGGACATAGCCTATTGACATTAACCTCTGGACAATCTAGTTTAAATGTCTTTTGATCTCATCTACTTGTGGATGTGAGTCATCCCCTAAGATGAAAGCATGTATCTTCTTATTTACTTCAATCCAGCTGCATCCTGGCTCTTTTGTGATTCCTCTGAATCGCATGGACCTTCTAACCTCTGTGACCTCTTCCCACCTCTGGTTATTCGCATAAATATTTGACAAGAGTATGTAGGTACCCGCATCATCCGGATCTAGTTTTACTACCTGTTTAGCAGCATATATGGCCAGATCCGAATTCCGATGAACTCTGCAGGCACTAAGTAAGGTTCTCCACGTAACAGCATCTGGTTCACATTCCATTTCATTAATCAACTTAACAGCTTCATCCAGCTTCCCGGCCCTTCCTAGAAGATCAACCATGCAACCGTAGTGCTCTCTACCAGGATCAATTCCAAAACTCCTTTTCATTGAACGGAAATAGCACATGCCATCTTCAACAAGCCCGGCATGGCTGCACGCAAAGAGAACGCCTACCATGGTAATATAGTTTGGTTCTGTACAAGAATGTTTCATTTGTTCAAACAGCCTCATTGCCTCTAGACTGCAACCATTTTGGGCCAATCCAGCAATCATGGTGCTCCAGGATATAACATCCCTTTCCACCATTCTACTAAAGACAGAGTTTGCACCCTCCAAACTGCCACATTTGCAATACATATCAAGAAGTGCATTATTGAGGATAGGATCTCGATCAAACTTTAGTACATGAACATGCACTTGTCTTCCCACTTCCAACAATGCTAAGGCAGTAGAAGCTCTCAAAACACTAGTTAATGTCGCCTGATCAGGTGCAAAACCCACTCTCTTCATGCATTTATACATTTCAAGAGCTTCGTCGCCATTGCTATTTTGTGCAAAACGCCCAATAATAGAATTCCAAACACCCAAATCCTTTGTCGCCATTTCGTTGAACACGTCCAAGGCATCTTGCAGCTCACCCCATTTCGAGTAATTATCGATCAAAGCACTACGCACAAAGTCATCACACTCCATGCCAACCTTAAATATGCCACTGTGAAGTTGTCTAAGCATCCCCAGGTCCGCACAGGCCCTCAGAACCGACGAATAAGTGTACATATTAGGACGGACACCTTCCCTCAGCATCAAGATGAGAAACTCCAGGGCCCTATCGTTCATGCCCCTATTCGCGTAAGCCGATATAAGCGTCGTCCAGGAGACGACGTTTCTGTCGGGCATTTCGTCGAACAGGGCCTCCGCATCTCCCAAGAGGTTGAGCCTGACGTACATGTGGAGAAGGACGTTGAGCAAGAAGGTCTTGGGCTGATACCCACCAGAGAAAACGTGCTTGCGTACCCATTTTACCTTCTTCGACGGCACCCCTGGCAACGCAGCACTTGACGAGCTCGGAGTAGGTGATGGCGTCGGCCCAGATGCCGTGCCTCTGCATGGCGTGCATAGCCTTCATGGCTCTGGGAAGGTCTCTCCGACGGCAGTGCTCGGCGAAATCGTCGAGAAGCGACGGCGGTGGCGGCGACGACGGGCGCGTCGTCGGGCTGTGCGGAGCCATGGGCGTCGAATGGCCGAGGCGCGAGAGTGGAAACGAGGCTATGCATTTCGTTCTTGCAGAAACGGCTCGCATGCTTGGAGCGATGGATTGTCTCTGTAAAGGGAGATTGATTTGTCTTAAAGATCGACACTTTTGGGATAACCGTTTGCTACTCTCATTTTCTTGAGTAGCCAAACCGATTAAAGGCCACTCCTTTAGGTCTGATTCTCAATGTTGTGTTTGGAAAAATATCTGACATCGAAGAATGCGTTATAAACTTCGGTAAAGTACTTGTTGTTTGAGTGTCATGACTTCTTTTAAAATACTTGGATACCTTATGTAGGGATGCTCACTTGAAAGTTATATTTTTTTTCCAATCACTTAAATGTTATTTCTATAAATAAAAAAAAGGCACTTAAATGATTAATTAAAAGTTATAGTCTTTTGATGAATTTTTAATTAATTATTATAAGTAGATTTTTTTTTTTTTTGGTTGGTATTATAAGTAGATGACTTGGTAAAAAAAAATTATAAGTAGATGACTTATTTTTATGACCAAGTAACATGCTTTTCTTCAACCGCTTACCCACATTTCTCATTTCTCGCTCTGCAGAATCAAAACAAGAAATCGGTCAATTTGTACCGTGACCCAAATTTGCACAGGACAAACAATTGGCTGTATTGCCATTACAAGGTTCAGAAATCAAACTACACGATTACAATAAGTTCCATTCAATGTTACATCCTGTTTCTTGATATCCTTCGGGATGAGTCCACTTTCTGTAGTTCCGACATATATGCCGACATCTGGAGATATAGGCCGTGAGGGATTAAGATATTCAAAATTGCTGGCACCTTTTGGTCTGGCTGAAAACTTTTTCCTCTTTCATCATCAAAAAGATCATTCTTCTGTTCATCGGAGTGTAGCATTGTTCCCAAGACTTCATTGAAATTACACGTAGGATCTTCAGCAGCCACTCCTGGAATAAATGGAGTGTCAATCTCGATCTTTGTAGACTCGTCTCCATAAAATTGAACATGATCTTGGAGAAAAACTGATGTTGCATTTCCATCTTCTTCCTTGTTAAGCATATCCACTGCCTTGATGGTCACAGTTGCAAAATAAGCTTCCTCTCCAACTTCATAAACTTCGCAGATGCTCCTGTGGCTATGTTGATGGAAGTTTGCAGCTTCTTTTTGCACGTTCAAATCCTCTCCACCAGCACGTGGCAAATGACAATTGCCAACTTCAATAACGTCAGAATTTCCTTCTTCAAGTGCTTCTGTCATTTCATGGTTTTCAGAATGGTTTGAAGATTGATTGTCTGAAAAGTTTAGAATAGATGATGCAGTCAACTCCATTTTTTCCACTTCAACGCCATCTCCTCCTGCTGACCACCATCATCAAATTCCTCCTGCTTAATTTATGGCCATACGAGCTCAAAGAAAGAGAACTCGCAGCTTCTTTCTTCTCCAGAGACTTAAAATGTGTGAATTCAGAATTAGAACTTTGTGTAATATCAACGCAGCTTTTTCATAAAGCAACCATTCCTTCAGGACCGCAATTTAGCTGTGCAACTGCCTCCTCAAGATCATCTTTGTCAGATAGTTGGTCTGGGCTAAAGTGTGAATCTTCGTCTTCAACAATATGATCGCACCGTTCAAGACTGTTTCTTTTAAGCATTTGTGAAAGGTAACGGCCTCTGTATTACAGGCTATGTTGAGAACAGCTTTAATTTCACCATGTACTTTCATATGACAACTTCCCAGTGCATTTGATTCGTCCAGTGGGAAACTTTCACAGGCAACCCTACTAGTAACGGTATGGATCTCTGCTATTTTGCCAAAACCCCCGATAACAGAATTCCAAATACCCAAATCCTTTGTCACCATTTCATTGAACACGTCCAAGGCATCTTGCAGCTCACCCTACTTCAAGTAATCATCAATCAAAGCACTACGCACAAAGACATGAGACTCCATGCCAACCATAATTATGCCACTGTGAAGTTGTCTAAGCATCCCCAAGTCCGCACAGGCCCTATGATTCATGTCCTTATTCACGTAAGCCAATACCAGCGTCGTCCAGGAAACGACGTTTCTGTCGGGCATTTCGTCGAACAGGCCCTCCGCATCGTCGTAGAGGTCGACTTTACGTACATGTTGAGGAGGACGATGAGCAACAAGGTCTTGGGCCGATACCCAAAAGAGAAAACGAGCTCGTGGACCGATTTACCTTCTTCCACAGCACCCCTGGCCACGCAACACTTGACGAGCCTCGAGTCGGTGGCGGCGTCGGCCCCAGATACGGTGCCTTTGCATGGCGTGCGTAGCCTTCATGGATCTGGGAAGGTCTCTCTCATGGCGGTGGTCGGCGAAATCATCGAGAAGCGACGACGAGGACGACGGGCAAGTCGGCGGACTGTGCGAAGCTATGGGTGTCGAATGGCCAAGGTGCGAAAGTGGAAACGAGGCTACGCGTTTACGTTCTGGATGCTTGAAGTTGCTGGGCGGTTGTTGACACAACCAACTGCTTTTATCGAAAGAGGATAAAATATGCCTCGCTGGACCTGAGCAGGTCGTTCAAAAGGCTCAGGGGAAAAAAGGGCAGGAAAACCCGCAATGCGAAAAAGATTAACTGAGAGGGAGGGACCCTCAATGATGAAGGTAGACAATTCCTGCACAAGATTATTATTGAGTGGGCAGGTATAGTAACTTTCTGCTTCTGAGATGAGAAATGATAGGTGAAATGAAATGCTGGACTAACAAGCCCTTGCGAGCAAAGTTAAATTAATCGATTGCTTTATCGAAAGAGGATCAAATATGCCCTGCAGTCCGTATTAAGGCGCATCTGGAATTTCTATCGAGTTAAACCACACCAGCCAAATGCTGATAGTCCTCACTATGAAAAACTGAGTAAGAAAAGAAATAAATCAAAGCAGATGAAAAGGATTTCTTGCTGCCATGGCCATTTCTTTAATACCCAGGTGAAAATTTCATCCGAGAGCTTTTCATCTCCATAGCTCATTAACAACTTATATCCCCTTTTTAGATCTAATACAACCAGTACTTGAGTTGCAGCTCACCAACACAAACAATATAATTAAGGGTGCATTTGTTTGTGTTTTTGTTCAAAAAGTATTCCAGGAACATAAATAAAAAAAATTATATCGTTGCGGGAAATAATTTTTTACCAAAAAAATGCGTTTAGTAAACTTGTTAGGGAATAAAAAAAGAATAAAAACATGTTTAGTAGATTGTGTTCTTTTTTGCTTCTTTTAATTTTTTAATATTTTTTTTTTTCTTTTTTTCTTCTTTTGGCCGGTCGCCGGCCTCGGCCATGGCCGGCGACCGGCCGATGAGTGCTGGTGGCATCGCCCAGCCACGGCAAGGCTAAGCTCGACCAGCCACTGATTGCCTGGCGGTGGCCCGGCCCGGCCAGGCCAAGTCTCGCCGGTGGCTGGGCGAGCTCGGCCTCGCTGGGGGCCGACAACGCTCCGGCGAGGTCGCCGGCCCTCGACAGTCGATTGCCGACTATGGCCAAGACCAGCGACCGGCCAAAGAAAAAAAAAAGAAGAAAAGAAGAAGGAAAAAAAAGAGAAGAAAAGAAATGAGAGAAAAAAATTTATTCTTAAAAATTGTTCCAAAAACAAGAAATAAGTTTTTTTTTTTTTTATTTTTATTCCAATTTTGTTACCGAGAACAAAAAAATATATTTTGAACAAAAATATAAACAAATGCGTTTCTATTTTTGTTTCTATTTTCGGGAACAAAAAAATAGAAAATCTGTTTTTGAACAGAAAAAAAAATATCACAACCTAAATAAATAAAGGGATATGTGCAACACAAGTCCTAAAACTTACAAGGAAAGTGTAATTTAGTCCTAAAACTTATAAAAAGTGCAATCGAGTCCTAAAACTTGTCAAATTGGTTCAATTGAGTCCTAAAGTTAACGCCGTCAAGCGAGTAACGGAAAATGCTAACGTGGCGCTGACGTAGCATTTTAAATGATTTTTTATTATACGCGTGGCTTTTAACATTATTTTTATTCTTGTTTAAATTAGATTTAAAAACAGAAAAGAAAAAGATAAATTTATTTAAAAAAACAAAACCATGCAAAAAAATAAAAAGGCACCGGTGGTGCTTCTGCCACTGCCCATCGCGAGTGGCCGGTGACGGTCGCCGGCCCCAGGGGGGTGGCCTGCCCTCGCCCAGGCGAGGCCTCGCCGGCCCTAGGTGAGGGCCGGCCACCCCCGCCAGGTCGAGCGAGGACGCCCAGATCTGGGCGTCCCCGACGCTGGACCGGGTGGAGTCGTCGGTGGCAGCTGGGCGACGATAGTAGTCCGGTGTAGCGATGGCGTCGGGGGGGTCAGCAGTAGGACATCGGAGAACGGTAGCAGCCCAGCACCGCAAAGGGTCACGACTGGTTTGCTAGGGACGGCGTCGGGGCTACGGCGGCACCGCTCGGTAGCAGTCTGGTGCAGCGACAGCGACGAAACCCTTGCCCTTCGGAACCCACTCGCTGAAATCTGGACAGCGTCGAGGCACGGCGTCGGGAGTGCGACGGAGCTGAATCGGCATGCCCAGATCTGGGCGAGCATCGCCGAACCCAAGCGAGGGCCGGCGAGGCCTCCCGCAGGGAAGGCGAGGGTCGCCGGCCCCCCGTGAGGGCCGGCGTGCCCAAATCTGGGCGTCCTCGCCCAACCTGGCGGGGGCGGTCGGGCCTCGCCTAGGACCGGCGAGGCCTCGCCCGGCCTCGCCCAAGGCCGGCGACCGTCGCCGACTCCTCCAGCGACCGTCGCCGGCCCCTCCGCGATGGGCGGCTGCGGTGGAAATACCCGCCGGTGCCATTTTCTTAATTTTTTTAATAGTTTTTTTAATTAAATTTATTTTTTCATTTTTAGTTTCAAATCTAATTTTTAAAATTTTTGAATAAAAAATAATTTTAAAAAGCCACGTGAAGAATATAAATTTATTTAAATTTATTTAAAATATGACGTCGCGCCATGTCAACATTTTCCGTTAATAAATTTGCAGTGTTAATTTTAAGACTCAATTGAACAAATTTGATAAGTTTTAGAATTCGATTGTACTTTTTTTTAAGTTTTAAGAGTGAATTGTACTTTCTTTGTAAGTTTTGCACATATCCCATAAATAAATAAGCCTTCTGCAGGGCTCGCAAGAGATTGGTGCTCCTTATTCAATCAAAAGTAAACCATTCCGTACTCTCGGGTGCTAAACAAGATTCTTGGTAGCTTCCAGCCGTACTTGTCAAAATCGGAGTTGCACTTTTGACAAAAGTTTTGCTGCTCTGTACCTCGGCGATGACAGTGACGGGGCTACCCTTTTCTCTCAGGTGGGGTCTCTGTCTTCTTTTTCCCGGCGATTGTCTGAAAACGACTCGAGAAAGATAGTAAAGAATTGAGCCCCACCAAATTGACCTACCTATTTAAACACCCCCTCCCTCCCAAACAATCTCACAACACTTCCCATCACTAGGAGTCCTTTCCCTGATCCATCGTGAAGTCTAGCCTCCCCAGAAAAGACAGCCTCCCACGATGTCCCAAGGACATCACCGCTTCTGTCCCCGCAAGAAGGAGGACATTTCGGGTCACCCCAAAACGCCCGAGGGCTTTTCGTAGAGATAATACCATAAAATAAAATAAAAACTCTAAACTATACCTACTGTGATATAAATATTTCGATTTTTTTTTTGTGTCATAAAAATCCTAAACTTGCCAATTTGACACATATACAAAAAAAAAAAAAATTATAAAGAACCCCAAACTTATACTTTAGATGAAAATGAAACAAATGATATATATGTTATACATGTATAAGTTTAGATTTTTCCGTGATACAAAAAAAAAAATTACAACATCTATCTCACAATGGTTAAGTTTAAGGTTTTTGGTAGCAAAAAGAAAATGTTTTAGGTGCTTTTGTTGGAGTTAATATAATTTAGGGTTTTTTTAATGATATTTGCCCAAAATGCAATAAACAATCTTTGTAACAGAGATTTGACTATGTACTAGTTGATGGACGTACAATCTCTTTATGCTTATGACAATGCTCGGCCTTGCATGTAAATGAAAATAAAGTCGATTTCGAATGGACCATGTAATTCCCTTCCATAATGCAGTTTTTCTTGTGACAATAATTATTCATTTGACAAACTTTCATCACAATTACAAAAGAAAATCATCATTGTGTGCCACCTTAGAGCTCATCCAATCAAGTATCTCCATCATTACAGAAAATTCTTACAAATTCAAAGATGACACGAAACGAAATCTTATGATAAAGTCGGTTTGTAAATGAGTCAGTCAAAACAGTGATCAATTGACATAGTGTTACTTATGAAAGAAATAAAAAAGATAATTGCAAAAGACCCTCTTGTCGTGTTAAGACAATATAATTAATATCGACATGATATAGTCCCTCTCCCGTTTTATACAAAAGGCTATGTTCTAGCATTAATTTCGAAGCGTGCTATGATGGTAGGATGTATGAGTGACCCCGTGATTGAGCTAAGGGAATTACTAGGGTTTGTCAAATCCAAGACCATAGATAAATTAATCAAGACAAGGAGTATATCTCATCTCTTCACTCTGATTTCTTTAAGTTGGTCAATCTAGGGTTTTGGGTTTCACGAGTAAAACATCAAAAGATGATTATTAGATTATTTAAGTCGGGAGAAAGCATGATTTGATCCCTAATCTTAATTTTATGTCCACGTGTCGCAAAGATCCAAGCTCTTTTTTTCACCCAAAAAAAAAAAAAAAAAAAGATCCAAGCTCTTTCTTGGTGTTTACGGTGGTTGTTCAGTCTCTTGGATGCTAAGCAACATAACCCATTTTGGTCCTTGTGTAAATGAGTGTTCGATTTGATTTCAATATTTCAGTAATCGATGTACTTGTTTTTTCTTATTTTTTCCTTTTTCTTAGTAGCTAATCCTAGTTGCTTCACGAGAGCAATCTCATAATTGGCATTTTTATTTTATTTTATATATTTTGCCTTTTTTTGGGGGGCGATTGGGAATTCAAAACGTGTCAAATGGTGGAGGACATTTGATCGTGTCGTGGGTCATTATTTTACATTTGATCGTGTCGTGGGTCATTATTTTTCCTTATGAAAGAATCCAGGGAGATTGCCTTGCCCTACCTTGCAACGATGGCGGATAATTTCTTTCCTCTCTAGCCTATGAAGTTCTCATTGCGCTTCTTCTTCATCTTTAAGCTGTGCCTAGGGTTCTCAAATGAGAAGTTTAACTCAAAAATTAAGAAGTGAAAGCGACCCTAAACATAACTCAAGGAACACAAGCAGCCGCCTTAAGAAAAAAAAAATGAAAGGTTGCTTGTGAATGCAATTTTATGCTAAAGAAAACGTGTGTTGAAATGTGCTGTGACTTTAATGATCTTTTTGGTAAGTATTAATTTAATCATAGATTTACTCCATCTGGTCCAACTAATGAGCTAAGCTTTACTTTTACACGAGCATAGGCCTCCTAATAGAACGTAGACTGAAAATAGGAAATCATCATTCGTAAAAGAAAATTAGGAACTCTGATTAGCTAACTATGCAAGAAACAAAACTTCCCTTTTATGTATTTTAGACTATATTTTCTTCCATTCATACATTCGATTAGAGAGTTATAAGAATAAATATCACTCATGTTACAATTTATTTACATGTGGTCAATATTCATAATATGTAAACCGCAAATCAGCATTTGTTTTGAAACTGTGATTGTCTCGTATTCAATTTGATACGATTTTGCCAGCATTCTAGATCCCATTTGCTATGTTTCTCATTCCTCTTTTTCACACTTCTATGGCATCCAATTTTTGTTTTCCAACAAGAAGTGACACCTCATATTGGGTTCCCCAATTTGATTAACCATTGCACAAGTAACATCTCATGTTCATAAAGATTATTGATTTCTAATTTTTTCCTCTAATTATATTTAGCAATATATGGTTCCTTAAAATCGGAGTTGCGCGTAGTTTTCAACTCGCTGACATTTCTGGATAAATCATGTGATGCTTACTTCTTCTTAGGGAACTTTTATTCCATTTTGTCTCCCATCCTCAATTTACAATGCCTAGAGAGGCATTATATAATAACAGAAAGCTCTAGACATCGCCTACTTTCGGACCGCCGTCGCACCATGAGGTGCTGCCGCTCAGGCACGGTGGCGGATGTGGATGCACCGCCACCACCCGCCGTGCGCTACGGTAAAACTATTTCCGGGCCTCACCGGAAGTACAACAGACATTCCGAACCTCGAACCACAGACAAAAGGCACAAGCGGACGTGGATGTAAGATTCAGACAAAGCGATACGGTCGTTGATACCGTAAGAACGAACAACTGTACATGTCTACACTACACTACAGTCGCATAGCTCCCTCTCTCTCTCTCTCTCTCTCTCTCTCTTCTGGTTTGTCTCTGTCCTTACCGCGTCCTCATTATGTCATGGCGTTCAATTTTCAATTTCCTCCCCCCGCCTTTTTTTAAGTTGCGGTTACATTCGGTTGCTTTTTCTCTCTCTCTTGGTGTGTACGGAACCTCTGGTTTCTCGGCCATTTCTATAAAATGGGGTTGTTGCTTCTTGTAATGGGTGCCTCGGTGAGAGAGAGAGAGAGAGAACTCAAAGCTGTGATTTTAAGGTGTTCCGAGTGATAAAGGGAAGAGGGCAATAGGCTTTGATAATGTCTAAGCAGAAGTAAAGCTCTTGGGTTTCCAAAGCTGCGGGCTTTTTGTGAGTTGGACTGTGTTGCGCTTATGGATACAGGAAGGCTTGTGACTGGTTCTCACAACAGGAATGAGATTATTCTCATCAATGCAGATGAAGTTGGACGTGTAAGTCCCTTAAAGATTTCTTCTTTTTGCCTTGCCGCTGGACTAGACACCTCGGAAGTGACTTCTCTCTCTCTCTTATGGTGGGAGTTTTTCTGGTCCACTAATTGTTCCTTCCCTCCTTTCTGGTGCTTCTTCTGAAACTCATTCGCTCTGTTGGAGTTTCATACACTACCCATTTACTACAATTTCTTTTTTCCCATACCAGCATATGCATTTCCTTTCCTTTTATCTTCTTCATTTGTTCCTGTATTGCTTCCTTCTACAAGTTTGGGTTCAGTAACAGTTGCTGAGACATACCCTGCATTTTTCTTGATTTCCCGTCTGGTTATTGTGTCAATGTAGACCCATGGCCTATTTCTCACTACAGCTTCGGAAAATTTCTGCATGGTCACATATATGTGGAGCTTCTATCCACCAATCCATTGAATTGATTTGCTGAGGCGGCTTGGGACGCTTCCTGTTTATCTCGAATTCTCAACCTTTATTATCATTCCATTTGCAGGTGACTTGCGTTAAACATCTAAGTAGGAAAATTTGCCAGATCTGTGCGGAAGAGATAGAGATAACAGGGGATGGAGAGCCATTTGTTGCTTGCAATGAGTGTGCATTTCCTGTTTGTAGACATTGCTATGAGTACGAAAGGAGTGAGGGAACTCAAGCATGCCCTCATTGCAAAACTCGATATAAGCGTATTAAAGGTTGCCATCTCTCCCTATCATTTCTATACCAAGTCTACACTAATTCAATCCCTGTTCTACCACCGCCGTGGAAAAAATTTTATCTGCTTAACAAGCCCTACATCATGTTTTCGCTTGATGTTCCTTATTTTTTGTATAGCTATTTCAATGAACATATTTGTCATAATTGCCAAATTTAGGGAGTCCGAGAGTTGAGGGCGATGAAGAAGAAGAAAATACAGATGATTTGGAGCGTGAGTTCGATATTGGAGAGAGTGGAAGAGGGAACCTGCACTGCATGGCTGAGGGCATGCCGTCCACTCACCTTAACTTTGGGCCCAACTTGCAAACGCATGCTCCTGGCGTCACTACACCATCAGAGCTGGACGCATCTTCTGTTGTTCCTGAAATTCCGTTATTAAACTCTGGTCAAGAGGTGAATGACAGTGATAAACTTGGTTTTCTTCTTCATTATGTGTGTCTTTTGATCTAAAGAGTTGCTGTGTGTTTCCACAGAATGTTGGGATTTCCATTAATAAGCATGCTTTGATTATTCCACCATTACTGGGTCAAGGAAGACGGATTCATCCAATGCCCAATTCTGATTCTTCTGTGCCATGTAATTTGTTTCCCAATTTATCGGCAGACATTCTTGTTCATTTGCAGCTTATGATGTTTTCTAGGCTGGTTTCTTCCTGCTTAACACAGAGCTGACGCTTTGTTTCAGTGCCACCAAGAACTTTGGATCCAAAGAAAGATTCAGCAGTCTATGGGTATGGAACCGTGGCATGGAAGGAACGGATGGAAGAGTGGAAGAAGCAAAATGAAAGACTTCAGGTTGTTAAGCATGATAGAGGAAGCGATGGACAGGAACCAGATGATGCTGATTTGCCCACGTACGTTCCTTTCCAATGTGTGCTTTTCCTATTCATGTTTCTACATGTACAAATTTGCCTTAAGCTTTTAAACATCCACTGCGGTATCTTTTGCTTAGTTTGACGTGCACACGAGATCTATATTCCATGTTTCAACACGTGAATGAGTTCCAAAAGCCCAAACGAGGCTACAATAAGCTACATATTAATGCTAAGCCATCATTACGTTTCTCGTTGACACAGCAACACTGGTTGTACAGAATTTAGCATCTCAGTTAACTTCTATAACCAAGTTAATGTGCAAATAGATGCTCATTATTTTTATGTTTCAACTCCAAAGAGGGAGGTGTTGATGCCGTATCCTGCTGTGGCCATTATTTCATCTCTGTGTGCAACTTACCATCAGTGTATCGACAGAGAAAGCCCATGGATTCTATCTTATACATTTTAGAGATTTGCTCGATCATGTTTAACTTGTTGGTCGGGTTGATAAAAATGGTGGTACTTCTCTATTGTTGAATGAACTTTCCAATGTCCATCCAAGTGTCCTATCTATGAAATTTGTGAAACAGCTCAATGCTAAGAAAGAATTCGATAATTCCTTTCCCATTTTTTCAGTAACCGAGACATACTCTTTATTTAATTGGCAGGATGGACGAGGGAAGACGGCCTCTCTCAAGGAAGTCACCAATTCCTTCCAGCAAGATCAGTCCTTACAGATTGATAATTATTCTGCGGCTTGTGATCCTTGGATTGTTCTTTTACTATCGAATTCTTCACCCCGTGAATGATGCATATGGATTGTGGCTTACATCAGTGATATGCGAAATCTGGTTTGCTATGTCATGGATACTGGATCAGTTTCCAAAATGGTACCCAATTAAACGAGAAACATACCTTGACCGCTTGTCACTGAGGTATTGCACCTTTCCTAATTCATTGTAATTATTCTCTTTTCTCAGCAGGTACTAAATAGAATTTCCTTTCAGGTATGAAAAAGAAGAAAGGCCCTCCAAATTAGCTGACATAGACATATTTGTGAGTACAGCGGATCCCATGAAAGAACCTCCTCTTATAACTGCAAACACTGTTCTGTCCATACTTGCTGTAGATTACCCAGTCGACAAAGTGGCATGCTATGTCTCAGATGACGGGGCAGCGATGCTCACCTTTGAAGCCCTTTCCGAGACATCAGAGTTTGCAATGAAGTGGGTCCCATTCTGTAAGAGATTCAGTATTGAGCCTAGGGCCCCACAGTGGTATTTTTCTCAGAAGGTTGACTATTTGAAGGACAAAGTGAATCCTGAATTTGTGAGAGAACGCCGCGCCATGAAGGTCTTCAGCTTTTAACCTTTTAAAGTTTGTTGTGTGACTTTTATCTGCTCTTGTGTGTGAAAGCCAATGTGGCATCTTTGCCTTTTACATAATCAAGGAGACTGCTCGTTTCTCCATGTCTTATATTGGCTCTCTCACCTTTATTGTTGCAGAGAGAATATGAAGAGTTCAAAGTTCGGATAAATGGGTTGGTGGCAATGGCACAGAAAGTTCCTGAAGAGGGTTGGACAATGCAGGATGGCACTCCGTGGCCTGGGAACAATGTCAGAGATCATCCTGGAATGATCCAGGTGGATGCTGCTTTCGGGAATTTTTATATTATTTGTGGCATAAGATTTATGAAGTTGGCTTACATTCAGAGAATTTAAAGTCGTCTTTCTTTTAATCATCTTTATGCAGGTTTTCCTTGGCCAAAATGGTGACCGTGATGTTGAAGGAAATGAATTACCTCGCCTAGTTTATGTCTCTCGCGAGAAGAGACCTGGTTTTGATCATCACAAGAAAGCTGGTGCCATGAATGCTCTGGTATGAATCCCTGTCTACCCGAAGTACCTTTCGAAGTCTGGACTTACTTCTCAGCTGTTTATATCATCTCTCTTAAGTTTCTGAATTACCTGCTATTTTATGAGTCGTTAATCAAGGTGCGGGTCTCAGCAGTCATCACAAATGCCCCTTATTTGCTGAACGTGGATTGTGATCATTATATAAACAACAGCAAGGCTCTTCGAGAAGCCATGTGCTTCATGATGGATCCAATTTCGGGCAAGAAGATATGTTATGTGCAATTTCCACAGAGATTTGACGGGATAGATCGTCATGATAGATACTCAAATCGTAATGTAGTTTTTTTTTATGTAAGTAAACATATAAATAGGCCTCATTAATATCGCAATGTTCTTCTTTTCCTTTTTTCGGAAAAAAACAAATCCTTCATATATACTTATGTCTATACTGTTGAATCCAGATAAATATGAAAGGTTTGGATGGTATACAAGGACCAATTTATGTCGGAACTGGTTGTGTCTTCCGGAGGCAGGCTTTGTATGGATATGATGCCCCAATAAAAAAGAAACCTCCCGGGAAAACATATAACTGTTGGCCAAAATGGTGCTGCTTGTGTTGTGGATCTAGAAAAACATGTAGGAAAATGAAGTCCAATGAGCAAAAGAACACATTGAGGAACAGGGAGGCTTCAAAGCAGATTCATGCGCTGGAAAATATTGAAGAGGGAATTGAAGGTGCCCATTTTCTATCTAAATTAATCTTTGGACTTGCATGTTGTTCCACTTGTATCAAGTAGTTGATTTTCCAAATATATGCTATATCTGAAATCTTCTTTTTTTATGCTGCATTCATTTATACGATTGTGATTTCACATAGTAGTCTTATGGTGCTTGCTTGTTATTTCTTATAATAGAAATGGATAGATGCAAAATGATACGTACTTTTTGGAACTATATTTCAGGTATAGACAATGAAAAATCATCACTAATGTCCCGAGTAAAGTTCGAGAAGAAATTCGGTCAATCCCCAGTTTTTATAGCTACAACCCTGATGGAAGAAGGCGGTGCCCCAAAGGAAGCCACTACTGCATCACTTTTGAAAGAAGCCATTCATGTCATTAGCTGTGGTTATGAGGACAAAACGGAATGGGGAAAAGAGGTAAAGATCTTACAATTTCAGCAGTGGTCACTGCTTTTGATACTGTATCGAGATTCTCTACTTTGCATTGCGCTTATTGTCTACTTGTAACTATCCCTAAGGTGGGCTGGATATATGGCTCCGTTACAGAGGATATTCTAACGGGCTTCAAGATGCATTGTCATGGCTGGCGATCTGTATACTGCATGCCTAAGCGGCCCGCTTTCAAGGGTTCAGCTCCAATAAACCTATCAGATCGCCTGCATCAGGTTCTCCGTTGGGCTCTTGGAAAGGTTGAGATCCTTTTGAGCAGGCATTGTCCGATATGGTATGGGTATGACTGTGGCTTAAAATGGTTAGAGCGGTTTTCTTACATCAACTCGGTCGTCTATCCTTTGACTTCCATTCCCTTGATCGCATATTGTACTCTTCCAGCCGTTTGTCTTCTAACAGGAAAGTTTATTGTCCCTGAGGTAAGTTCCACCACACTTCCGGGAGTTCTGTGCTTGCTCGAGCAATTGATTTTGCTTGATTGCAACAAGACCATTGCTGACTTTACCTTTTCAACATTGTTGCAGATGAGCAACTATGCTAGTCTCATTTTCATGGCACTCTTTATATCTATTGCGGCTACAGGCATCCTTGAGATGCGGTGGGGTGGTGTCGGCATCCACGACTGGTGGAGAAATGAGCAGTTCTGGGTAATTGGTGGGGTCTCATGTCACCTATTTGCTCTCTTCCATGGTCTACTAAAAGTTTTGGCTGGAGTCAGCACAAATTTCACGGTCACGTCCAAAGCCGGAGATGATGGAGAATTCTCTGAGCTATACCTCTTTAAGTGGACATCACTGTTAATCCCTCCCTTGACTCTGCTCATCCTAAACATAATTGGAGTCATTGTCGGCGTTTCAGATGCCATCAATAATGGCTACGAATCTTGGGGTCCACTGTTTGGTAAACTTTTCTTTGCTTTGTGGGTCATTGTTCATCTGTATCCCTTCCTCAAGGGATTCATGGGAAAACAAGATCGGTTACCTACAATCATAATTGTTTGGGCAATTCTTCTAGCCTTGATTTTAACTCTTTTATGGGTCCGAATAAACCCCTTCATTTCCAAGGACGGCATTGTACTAGAGGTGTGTGGATTGGATTGCAACTAGGATTAGGTAAGCTGGAATGTTGTAGTCGCTAAAAAATTTACCTGTAGAGATTTTGTTGCTGTAATTTACACTTGATTTTGTTCGTTGGTTGAAGACTTGAAGAGGAGGGCACCCTTTTGCAATTGGCGGTGAGATTCATCAATGAGAAGGCTCCTTGGAGGGTGTACGTACAAAAAAGGAAAATTGAAAAGAAGAAAGGAGAAGTATGGTTTTTGGCAGATGTGAACCTTGAGTTGTGCAAAATCCTCTCGATTGTTTCAGCGTGTTTAGTGTTGCAATGAGGTGGATGAAACAAGATAGTTTGTAACTCCGGAAAAGTAAATCTCATAGTGCTACTCGAGAAATGTAGCACTTTTTTCAAGTGATGATCTATCTTTTTATCAATGCTAGCAGTGGCTGCATACTCCAATGGGACAAGCGAGATGTTTCTGGAAATATTCTTGCTGCATATGCGAGCTTCTGCATTTGTTTTATGTCAGTACTTAAAACTTATTCGGCACCACGTTCATGTGAACATGGTACACTTGCTGGGTGGATGGACTTGGACGTGGAGACGGAAGTGATTATAGCACCGGTCCTTAAAATTTGCATGCGGATGTCAAGTCTATTTTCAGAAAGCAGCATGCACTGTGCAGTGTGGTCAGGGGATTAAATTTGTTAGTTAAGCTATGATGATTTTTCCCCATATTAATAATTTAGATTGAGAATTAGGATTCTGTATTCTGTGTTCTTGCATTAGTATCTTCAGGCAAACACAAAGATGACAACAATTGAAGCTTGTGGTGTTTTACTTTAATGAAGGGTGTCGTGCCATGAATCCAACACAAGCGCACTTTTAGGACGTTCAGCCTGACTCAGAATTTCCGTAGTTCACACAATTGGCTGTTTTCCCGATAAGCTTCTGCCTTACAGGAGAAGATCGACTCGATAAAATGGAAATACATCGTTCGCTGTGGTCTCGTAACACGTCTCTTTCTTCATGTCAATTCCTTAATTCAATATTTTCATTGCCATCACCTTGATAACTCGGAATGACATTGAAATACATCTGAAGGAGCACCATCACTTGCATAAACTTTAGCACGTTCGTTCTCACTTGCATCAAGGCACGAACATTTCCTTGGGCGCTCCCATCTTCCAACTTCTCAAGATCCATATATTCTGCAATCATGGCAGAGACTTCCCGCTCCATTGACTCTTTCTTGTTCTTGATTGTAAGCTCATTTACAGTTTTGGCAGTCAATGCCATGGTCGTCTGGTGTGTCTGTCCCTTCATGTCCATAGCATGGGAGTATTCTGACGTAGCCATGTCCTCAGGATGCTCATCATCGGTGACTCTGAGGACAGCTCCCCCGTCTCCTTTGGTTTTCAACAGAGACTTGTTTAAAAATTAATTTGTGCATCCTTGAATTCCGCAGTTTGCTCTGCAGGATGATCCTCGTGATCTTTCAAACCTTCTACAGTAACTACTGGAGCATTTTCTCCCAACTTTGTGCTCCTTACCTTTACGCTATTGGCAATATTTACATTTCAATTACCAAGTCTCGCTTCCTCAGTGTCTGCATCAGCTTCACTTTCTGAGTTGTCAGCAAAGACAGGGCTCATTGTAAGTATGTCTGCTACTCCACTCGACTCTCCAAAGACTTGTTTTCTGCATTGGGAAACAAAACACTAATCCAATATAATCAACAAAACGAATGTAGGAATTAAGGGTTTACATTATTAAATGAAGATGTGAATAAGTACTTACCATGAATCAACGTATCTCTGATTGATGAAACCAGAGAGATTTTAGGATATTTGCTCCTGTCTTGTTTCTAGATTTAATCTTTTCTAAATTCAAGAGGATTGTAAGTAGCTTTACTTCGTTTCACTCTTAGTATGACAATGGCCATTAACACAGCATACAAAGTGACAAGGTGCATACAAAGAATGAAATATATGTTCAGCAATCAGATGGATGATCCTATAATCTTAAGGGCCAGCTGCAGGGACAAGGTCTCATGTAGATCATGAAACCAATTGCTACCGCCGGCACTGATATCCACCTCTGCAGGACCTCCTCTCTTGTGTTCAGCAAACAGAAGCTTTTGATACATTTTCAACATCTTTCGTCACCAAAAATCACCACAAGAGCAAGCTCCATCCCTAAAATGATGATAACGGACAGGATATCTTATTACAATAATCCTCTGCTCCATCTTGGCCAGAAGTTTTGTGAAAGTATGACAGTCTCCACAAATCCTTAGATTTTTTCTGATCATTATTGTCTTCTCTCTTGGTAAGCTCATGATTCCATATGCAATGGCGAGTTTTTCGCTGTGATATTGAAGTGAAGACTCCCTCTGTTCATCTTCAAGGTCCTGCGAAACAAAATTTGTGTCTGGGACATAGCCTATTGACATTAACCTCTGGACAATCTGGTTTAAATGTCTTTTGATCTCATCTACTTGTGGATGTGAGTCATCCCCTAAGATGAAAGCATGTATCTTCTTATTTACTTCAATCCAGCTGCATCCTGGCTCTTTTGTGATTCCTCTCACTCGCATGGACCTTCTAACCTCTGTGACCTCTTCCCACCTCTGGTTATTCGCATAAATATTTGACAAGAGTATGTAGGTACCCACATCATCCGGATCTAGTTTTACTACCTGTTTAGCAGCATATATGGCCAGATCCGAATTCCGATGAACTCTGCAGGCACTAAGTAAGGTTCTCCACGTAACAGCATCTGGTTCACATTCCATTTCATTAATCAACTTAACAGCTTCATCCAGCTTCCCGGCCCTTCCTAGAAGATCAACCATGCAACCGTAGTGCTCTCTACCAGGATCAATTTCAAAACTCCTTTTCATTGACCGGAAATAGCACAAGCCATCTTCAACAAGCCCGGCATGGCTGCATGCAAAGAGAACGCCTACCATGGTAATATAGTTTGGTCCCGTACCAGAACGTTTCATTTGTTCAAACAGCCTCATCGCCTCTAGACTGCAACCATTTTGGGCCAATCCAGCAATCACGGTGCTCCAGGATATAACATCCCTTTCCACCATTCTACTAAAGACAGAGTTTGCGCCCTCCAAACTGCCACATTTGCAATACATATCAAGAAGTGCATTATTGAGGATAAGATCTCGATCAAACTTTAGTACATGAACATGCACTTGTCTTCCCACTTCTAACAATGCTAAGGCAGTGGACGCTCTCAAAACACTAGTTAAAGTCGCCTGATCAGGTGGGAAACCTGCTCTCTTCATGCATTTATACATTTCGAGAGCTTTGTCGCCATTGCTATTTTGCGCAAAACCCCCAATAATAGAATTCCAAACACCCAAATCCTTTGTCACCATTTCGTTGAACACGTCCACGGCATCTTGCAGCTCACCCCATTTCGAGTAATTATCGATCAAAGCACTACGCACAAAGTCGTCACACTCCATGCCAACCTTAATTATGCCACTGTGAAGTTGTCTAACCTTTCCCAGGTCCGCACAGGCCCTCAGAACCGACGAATAAGTGTACATATTAGGACGTACACCTTCCCTCAGCATCAGAATCAGAAACTCCAAGGCCCTATCGTTCATGGCCTTATTCGCGTAAGCCGATATAAGCGTCGTCCAGTAGACGACGTTTCTGTCGGGCATTTCGTCGAACAGGGCCTCCGCATCTCCCAAAAGAGGTTGAACCTGACGTAAATGTGGAGAAGGACGTTGAGCAAGAAGGTCTTGGGCTGATACCCACCAGAGAAAACGTGCTTGTGGACCGATTTACCGTCTTCGACGGCACCCCTGGCCACGCAGCACTTGACGAGCTCGGAGTAGGTGATGGCGTCGGCCCAGATGCCGAGCCTCTGCATGGCGTGCATAGCCTGCATGGCTCTGACGACGGGCGCGTCTTCGGGCCGTGGGAAGCTACGGGCGTCGAATGGCCAAGGCGCGAGAGTGGAAACGAGGCAATGCATTTCGTTCTTGGGGAAACGGCTCGCATGCTTGGAGCGATGGATTCTCTGTGAAAAGGGAGATTGATTTGTCTTGAAGATCAACACTTTATGGGGAGATGACGAGAGGGATTACCGTTTATTACTCTCATTTTCTTTGAAGTAGCCAAACCGTTAAAGTCCACTCCTTTAGGTTTGATTCTCAATGCTGTGCTTGGAAAAAATAACTGACCTTGAACAGCCTCGCTCACACTCGACTCCTCAAGGTCGTACAAAGAGAGCTTTGAAAGAAAAGCTCGGTTATCTGCACTAAGGAACGAGAAGATGCAATTTAGGGGAGGGATTCCTATTTTTACAAATGCGGGGCTAATCACAATCATTGTTTTCTTTGGGAAAATGTCAAATGGTTCATGAAATTTCATTTAATGTTCAATTTCATCCATGAACTTTCAATTTGCTTAATTTGGTCATTGAACTTTAATACAATATTCCATCTAGTTCTTAATTATTTGAAAATTGACTAATTTCTCTTTTTTTTTCAATACCAAACTTTTTTTATAAATAAAAAAATACCAAATTGGGTTTTTTTTTGTCAAAAAAATATCACATTTATGTAAAGTAATAAATGTCAATATTTCTTTCCTTTCTCCATATAAAAAAATGAAAAAATGGATAGTAATAATAAAAAAAATGTGAATCTTGCATTTTGATTTCTTTTATGTATATGCAAATTTCGAATAATGTACAAAAACTCATCAATCGATTTTTTTTATGGATTTCATCGAAAAGGAAAAAATCGATTGATGGGCTTTTGTACATTATTCAAGTAATCTGCATATACAAAAAAGAAACCAAAATGCAAGATTCACCTTTGTTAATTATTACTGTCCCATTTTTCATTTGTTTTTAATATAAAGAAATGAAAGAAATATTGACCTTTATTACTTTGCATAAATGTGGTATTTTTCGACAAAAAAATTATTTTTTTATTTATAAAAAAAAAAATCAGTTTGAAACGAGAAATCGGTCAATTTTCAAATAGTTATAAACTAGATGGAACATTAGATAAAAGTTTAGGAACTAAATTGAGCAAATCGAAAACTCATGAATGAAATTAAATATTACATAAAAGTTCATGGATCATTTGTGACATTTTTCCTATTTTCTTTTAAGGAAAAAATTACCAAAACCCCAAATTTTGCCCAAAGTGACAAATTTACCCCCAAACTTTTTTTGACATGAAAACCCCGAAATTTGCTAACCATGACATATTTACCAAAAACTTTTTTTGTGACACAAAAAATTCTGAATTTTCATTTGTGTGACATATCTACCTTAAATTATATGATATTTTGGTCTTTTTAATTTTTAATTTTCTTTTCTTTTCTCTTCCCTCCGCTAGCCATGGTGGAGCCGACGGAGGGAAGCCGACGTCGGGTGAGGACTGCCCTCGCCAATGTCGGGCAATTGTTGTCCGACGTCAAGCGAGGGCACCCCTCGCTAGCGTTGGGCGACCCTCGCCGGATGCCAGCTTCCCTCTGCTGGCTCCACCATGGCCGGCAAGGGAAGAGAAAAGGAAAAAAGAAAAGGGAAATATAGAAAGAATAAGACGAAAATGCCCTTAATGGGGTAAATGTATCACAGTTTGCAAAGTTTGAGATTTTTTATGTCACAAAAAAAAGTTTGGGGTAAATTTGTCGCTTTGGATAAAATTTGAAATTTTTTATGGTCTTTTCCCTTTCTTTTATGATCTAGGTGGAGTTTAAATCTCTCTAATCATTACATAGTTATACAAAAAATTCAAAAGGCCTATAGGGATTTCGGAAGCCCAAGAGTCAACCGTCTAGGAAAACCGAAGGGTCGCCCGCCCATGGATGGGCTGGTAGCTCAATGGTCGTGGGCTTGTTCCGGGATGCACCGCAAACGCAGGGCTCCAAAGCTTTTGAATCGGGCCTGGTCACAATCAACACGCTTTTCTTCGACTACTCTCACCAACCACCAAGCATCGCGCGGTTGTTGACACAAGCAAACACATCTCGCTTCACCGAATCGAAAGGAGATCGAGAAGCTTCGATCGAAGCGCGGAACCCCATGTCCATATAGGGATTTCGGAAGCCCAAGAGTCAACCGTCTAGGAAAACCGAATGAAGGGTCGCCCGCCCATGGATGGGCTGGTAGCCCAATGGTCGTGGGCTTGTTCCCGTATGCGCCGCAATGCAGGGCTCGAAAGCATTTGAATCGGGCCGGGTCACAGTCAACGCGCTTTTCTTCGACTACTCTCACCAACCACCAAGCATCGCGCGGTTGTCGACAACTTGACATGAGCAAACACATCTCGGTTCACCGAATCGAAAGGGGAGATCGAGAAGCTTCTCGATCCAAGCGCGAAACGTACATATCCTGATCGTCCATCGCGCAGGCCCTCCCGAATCGACCCGCCATTTGACCGTCTAGCTTTCTATATAAACCCCATTTTCTCTCCTCGTCGTCATCCCGCACTTACACATATCCTTCCGTACTCTCCCTCGCCCATTGTCAAGTCTAGCGTCCCGACAAAAAACAACCTTCCACGATGTGCCAAGGACAACACCAGCTCCTCCACCGCAAGGAGGAGGACGAGCCACCCCTCGAGGCCGCCGCCTACGGCAGTGGCCCTGACGGCGCTTATGCTGAGAACACCGAGGTGGCCGCCATCATGGAGGTCGAGGAGTTCGATTGGTGGAAGGAGGAGATGTACCCGGAGGATGAGTTCGATTACTGGAACGAGGAGAAGATGTACCCCGAGGATCTCGGTCCTGTGGCGGCTGGAGCTTTTGCCATGGTAATAATCATCATTTTCTTTTCAATTCTTGCTATTGTTTTCCCATTCTATATATTCTACGTCTTACTCCACCTGAATCATCGGGTTGATGACAAGCATTCGATGTGAAGGATCGCGATTAGACTTATATATTTCAACTAGAGATGATGTTGGCATGCAGTGCGAGAATGGATCGTCCTTATAAGTGAACGATACTTTGAAATTCCTTCACAGATCAACCAGAGGAATAAGATTTCCCCACTAAAAGCATAGTCGTGATCCATAACAGTATTTGCATGATCAAAAACTGCTGCTCAGAGTGAATAAATCAATCTTTCTTGTTGATCTTATACCTTTTTCTATTTTCTCTTTACCTTAACTCATGTTGTTTTATTGACGCAGTTCCTAATTAATGATGTCCAAATTGCAGTTTGAGAAGCCTGAGGCCGAGAAGGACCCAGAGGACGCCCACAGGCACAAGATAGAGGAGGAAGCCGCCGCCGCAGCTGCTGCTGTTGCAGAGCCTGAGGTCGATAACAAGGAGGAGGATAAGCACCGCAAGCACCTCAAGTTTCTCAGTGAGCTCGGTGGTGCCGCTACCAACTGCTATGGATCGCTATCAGTGAAGTTCAGGTTGCAGTTTGAGAAGCATGAGTCCTAGGACTGCCCTCGGTAAGTCAGCGTATTGGCAGAGGGTGGTTCTTGAATCTGGAATTGTTCTTGTATTTTGGAAATTGCGGTTTATATCAGCACTTCGATTTGTTAGGGACCAGGTCTAGGTGACTATGGTACCCTTGCTGGGTGGATTCACTTGACATGGAAATGAAAGTGATATGTCACTCTTCAGTAAGATTCGCGTGTGGAGGTCAAAACTATTTTCAGAAAGATTCGCATGCACTGTTCGGTATGGGCAGGGGATCAGCTTTGTTAGCTAAGCTACGAAAATGTACCCCCGTTTTTATAATTTGGATTGAAAATCAGTATTCTGCATTAATATCTTCACGCGAGAACAAAGATAACAACAATTGAAGCTCATGCTGTTTTTACTTCAATGAAAGGTGTCGTGCCAAGAATCCAACATAAGCTCACTTTTAGGACGTTCAACCCGATTAAACTCCATTGAGTGAATTCAATCATTTGGTACTCTGACTAAGAATTTGCATACTTCACACAATTGGCTGTTTTCCCAATTAGCTTTGTCTTACGGTTGCAAATTGACTCTAGGAAATCGAAATCCGTATCTTAATAAGTTGGTTTCAATGGTGCAATCCTGTTTCATGAGGATGAACCATGCTGAGTCCTTTTCCAAGATGGTTATGAATCATAATTTATATTGAAATATTAAGCATTTGTAATAAAAAAAGTACATGAACTTTTTAACTAAACGAAAAATTAAGAATTCACAAGATTAATTATCAAAAACAAAATCATAAGGCAAAGCAAAAATCTTAACATTGCATAAACATTAGCAACAAACATGGGTCGAATATTAGTCTCATTCCTATGACGAGCATTGAGGAGTGCTTTGGTGGGTCTTCCTCTTCTTCTGCTGGCTTTGGCCTCGGGAACAAAGAGATTGATTCATGTGCTCTGCCAATAGAAGGAATAATTAACTCCAATATCAAAAGAGGATAAAATATGCTCTGCAGTTTGTATTAAGATGCATCCGGAATTCCCATCGAATTGAACTGCACCAGCCAATCCTGACAGTCCTCGCTGTGAAAAACTGAGTAAGAAAAGAAATAAATCAAAGCAGATAAAAATGATTTCTTGCTGCCACGGCCATTTCTTTAATACCCAGTTGAAAATTTAATCTGAGAGCTTTTCATCTCCATAGCTCATTTACAACTAATATCCCTTTCTCATCTATACAACCAATACTTGTGTTGCAGCTCGTCAACAGAAACAATATAATTAGAAAAAAAATATTCCTTCTGGAGGGTT